>JASANF010018658.1:0-10474 GCA_030248245.1 Trissonchulus sp. WLG1_4 | reverse complement strand
TTCAGTTACGTATTGCTGCCTCATTGGGGTCAGCTAATATCCAGCACATACCAGATGAAAAAATGGCGAACAAAAGTTTCAAAAATGACGTTTCAAAAGACTGAAGAACATTTGCAATTTTTGAAGGGGTTTCTTAACACTGCCAATGCTCTTGGCTGCTGTACATATGCGAACCAAATTTCGCGGGTCTAATAGATGCATAAGTGACTATATACATATAAATTATGGTGTCAAGTGGTTATTTTTATTTTGTGATATTGGCAAGAGAAGTCAGAATTGAGGTACAAAAACTTCAAACTTCGTTACATTCAAAGTTACAGATCGCCTAGAACAAATAACAGAAATATATCATATTTTAACTGAAAATATTACATAATAGGTTAGCCCTTTTTTGAATGGTTTTTCTGAGTAGTGTAAGAGCCACACAAATTTGATAACAATTTTGCAAAAAATACCTAAAAAATCCAGTTTTTGAGCTATAAATTAATCGTAAAAGATTAAATCAATGTCAAAATTAGCAGAAACATTGCCATCTACAGTCGCAATGTCCCTGCCAAACTTGATTATGTTCGATCAATGAACTTTTGAATTATTGCAGAAATTTCGAAAACGTAACTACCACCTTAACAGAATCTCCGTCTATTGAGCTTCATTTTTATTGGTTAGTGTTGCTTTTTGAACCGTGCCTAAAGGGGTGGCTACCTTGATAAAAAAATTTATCTTGCTTTCAAAATTTCTCCAAGTTGCTTTTAATTGAAACACGTTGTCCTCGTGTAGACGCATCGCAGATGTCAAAAACTAAAACGAAAGCTGTTGCTTGTTGATGCAATAAAGTTTTTACTGCTTCAAGCGCAAAAGCAGTAGTCACTTTGCTGCAACTCACTCTATGAAAGAATCTAATACTAGTACTAGAATAATTAATATATATATATATATATATATATATATATATATATATATATATATATATATATATATATATATATATATATATATATATATATATATATATATATATATATATATATATATATATATATATATATATATATATATATATATATATATATATATATATATATATATATATACTATACTAACAATAATGATAATGGAAGGTTAAGCTATTACAACCAATAATTTATAAGCATTAATATTGCTACCCAAGCGTTTAGCTTCCGTTCTTTTGTTAGTCTCATAGTTATTTATAAAAAACTTACGTAATTTGGAGTTATTTTTTGCTCCAGTTACTGAATGCTCCGCGAATGCACAGAAAAAAATCCTCCGCGGAGATGCAGCAAAGAAATCGTACGATTGTAATCAGTAGGGACGATCTAACAAAGTTCTGTGTATTTTCTGAACAAGTTGCTGCTATATTGTAATGTGAAGCTGAAGCTCAACTTGGTGGATTTGCTGTGCAAAAAGCTGGGCTCAGAATTGCAAATCTTTTACCTGCTTGTGGGCAATTTAGTGTTGCTGGATCATTGATGAAACATTTCTGACCAATTCCTGGGAAAGCCAATAGTTGTCTAAATTCGCTACAATTTGTTAAGAAAATTAACACAGCCTATCTTTTGTTTTTGACTGGGTTTGGACTAAAATTAAAAGGATAAAAATGATATTTGTTAACAGTTATTTTGAGTAGTACGATAAAACCATTGTGCCAACATTTCGCTTGTAGCGTTAAAATAATCATAAATCATGTTCTTCATCACCAGTGATGAGCGGCAAGTCCTTATCAGCTCGTCTAAAAATTCATTAATTTTTATTTGATGCAGTGTTCACAACTGTCGATGGAAACGTCACAATACAACCCAGTCAAGTTTTTCAAGGAATGGACTGTGAAGCCACATTGCTTCAGTGTTGCAACAACAGTTTTTACTTCGTTTTATATTCGAAGAATATCCTCAGCCTTACAGCATGTCACAACGAATTCTATTCAAAACTAATTTATCTCTACTCGCAAAACGTGCTTGTTACTCTAAAAACATCGTTCAAAGAGTCGATGCTGCAAAACATGGAGCGTTGAAGCCCACAAGCTGATTTTGGTGCGAAGCCATCTCGTGTTGCGCTCGAAGTGCACAGTTACTGTAGTGGAGATGTCTGCCTATTTCAACTGAACGTCTGCTCAAACGCCCCTCTGCCGAAAAGGCAATGCTCGACAGTCGATTCTACTGTAACTTGTTAATAAATGATTGTTAGAATCTATACCTCCATTTTTTGTTTGTTATTTTCTAAAATATTGACATGAAGATCCCAAATAAAACAGAATTGAATAAATGATGCTGTTTTTAACTATTTTTCAAAATTGTCTGTTAAAAATATGCATGAACAAATTAACTAACACAAAAAACTTGAAATTCGAGTGTTAAATTTAAGAATCAGGTGCAAAGTGTGTTTTGCAGTTTTAGTCAAAATTATACGCACTAGCCATGTATTAATAATCATAGCAATTAGCTGTAGGAGCTAATTCTGAGGTAGAGTACCGTAATTTGTGCATTTCTAATTATGGCTGAGTCAATGGTGTGTCGCAGTTGAGTGTCAATCAACAGATTCGAAATTGGTTTAAAATAAAAAATAAGGCGCTTTTGAGTATATAGTGAGTGAGTAGCTACGTAATTTAGAACTTGCATTGAGCACTCAAATCTGTATGGACTGTATATTATCTGTCACTACTCAGAAACGGTTCACCTTTATCGAACGTATACATTTTGTGATTACATACATATACATCTAAACTAGACCCACTAGACTTGTTAATATATATACACTATCCTATTAATAATGATAATGGAAAGTTCAACTAACTCAGTACTGACTTGGCTAGAGCAATGTATGCTACCGTGACGTTCACCTTTGGTTACGTAATCAGTGCCCGATTAGTTGAATTATACGCAGCGTAAAACAGAGTTATTTTGTAGCTATGTAGAACACTACTATCCTAACTTTATTGATAAAGAAAACAAACATTATTCTCGCATTTGTAAAACCTCAACAGTAACTTCGACCGAAACTTTTAAACTTTGAATTGACTTTAGTTGCCTAAATTTCGAGTTATAGTTTATGTAAAAAGGTGTTATTTTAGCTTACCATTACTCCGCGCCTCCGCGATTGATCTGAATCCAACAGTAACTTTAGAACTTGCAGTTGTACTCATCATGTCAGTATAGGATGAGATTACAGCACTCACTTCTCAAAGCTGCATGCATTAAACCAAGAGTACATTATAGGATGTACCCTTGATTAAACCAATACGAAATTTGAAAATTGAACTCTTCTCTTTTTTAAAAGTTTTTAAATTACATGTCTAAAACATTGTGTGTTGTTCTCAACCAGTAAAGTCGAATGAAAGAACTTGGATTAACATTCTAATCCTGGAAATTAGTAAACGACAAGATAAATAGCGAACAGTATTTGCAGATGGCTGTGCTAGAAATTCACAAATTCGCTCAGCACACTTTCTCAAATTGATGACAATCAAATATTAGACTCATTAGCCTACATGGGCTAGTGCTAGGAACAAGAAGCAAAGGTCTTCATATCATAACATAAGTAAGTAGGAATCAACGGCGTAGCTCAGCGCTCAGCTGATATCAAGTCTCACCTAAGCTATAATAAATTCAAAACTTACATGCACGCATGTGGCATGTATGCAAACTCAATAATCTGCTGATGTTATGATAAGTTTCATAATGAAAACAAACAGTATTCCAAGTTTCAAGTACAAATATCTGCTGTAAACTAAAAAGCACGTCAATTTAAGGTGGTAGTTGCATTTTAGGGATTTTTGTGATTTCTGTGTAAACTTTACGCCCAAAGAAATCAAGTTACAAATGATGCTTGAACACGATTTTTTGGCACATTAATGTGAAGGTCAAAATCCCCAGGCATGTCTTTCATTTTTTCAAAATTTAACCTGTGATTTTTTACATGATTATAAATATAGAAAAATACGTTTAATTTTCGGTTGTCTTATATTTTATCAGTAAATTGGCAGGAATTAAATAAATGAGTGAGATGCCTGGTTCATAGTTGTGGCGAAAACTATTTGTAAAAAACGTGAATTGTAAAAAAAAAACTTCTTTAGATTAGATCACTTGTCTTAAAAAGAAGACCAATGGTTGAGTTGCAATACATGGCATACTATTAGGCACAAAACAGTTCTACTTTATGCAAAAGATCACTTTGCTATTAGAAGCTGTAAACGCTGAGCTATGGCCTCACAGAAAAACAAGGGAAAACGCAATTATCCCACCTTATGAAGCAGAGATATGAATTCATGGTCAGTGGACACCAGATTTCATAATTCACTTCAAATTCTGTGCAGGTGCAGAGTCCATACTTCACATTCCTATAGCAGAACGAGCATCAGCTGGCAATTCTTTGCCTTTAAAATTTAATTTGTATGCCAAACTTTGCAATGACTTTTTTAGCAGTAAATGACGTTGCTTTAAGGTTCTGGTCGAACTAGTCTAAACTAGACGCACTAGACTTGTATTAATAATATTAATAATAATATTAATAACAGACATTTCAGATACAAAAGGGTTGCCTTTGCTTCGCAACTGGTCGGCAACCCAATAATTCGAATTTGAGTATGCCATTGAATAAATAAAGTTATGTGTGTTAACACACTTATGCGTATTAGCCAAAGTTAATTCAAATTTTAAAATTGTTTAAATCTTTTTACCAATTTCATTAAATTAGCACAGTAACTTACCCATTTAGCGACGTTTTAAACGTAACCTTTCTGCAGCACCTGTGGCGCAGTGGGTTAGCGTGTGGTTTGTATGTGATATTTGGTACATCCATCCAGATGTCCCCAGTTCGATTCTGGGCTGGTGTTAGTTTTTTTCAATATGTAGACTTTATTGAAAAATCATAGTGCAAAAAATAAATCATCTTTGGTAATTCACATGAGATGCGCAATCATCTTTGGTAATTTACATGAGATGCGCAATCTACTTCCAGCCAGTGGGATTCACTCAAAAACAGTATATGTCTTTAATCAATGCTATTTAGGTACAATTATAAATTTACTAAACTTTTTTTCGTCAAATTTAAAACATTGTCGATAAATATATACTAATTTATATCACCTCACGTTTTTAGACGAACCAGGCGCACTAGACTTGTTACAATATATTTACAATATATTTACAATATATTTTATATATTAACCTAATAATAATGATAATGATACTAAGCCAGTTTCGCCTTCGCAGTGATCTCAGAAACCCCTGGCGTACGATATTTTCACTATTCACATGGCTGATCAAGTAGCAACAAGCCCAACCTGCGGCAAAACCTTCAGTAAGTATTAAGAATTATGTTCAAGTAAGCTGACCAGCAGGTCAGCTAAAACCTGTTGTGCAGCAGATAATTATCTTATTGTAAAATGTGTATGCAAAAGTTCGATGCGTTTTTATGCAATCTTACAATGAGTTGTTTATGCAAAAACTGGAAAGAGTTTTAATTATCTAACGACAAATTATGTAGGAATGGGTTGTTTTGATGAGTGAGAAGTGTATTCATTCTTTCATGACCAAAAATGACTACAGTTCGCAGGAAACATAGGATGCTGCCAACAAAATTATCTGGTCAAATGTTGGTACTATCAGCAATGTGACACACGCGCACTATGTGACACACATGAACTAAACAAACGCACATTGACATTTTTCCAGCTTACAATGTAACTTTTGCACTAGACAATGATGTGACGCTCGCGCAGTAGCTCTAATATGCAAAGAAAACTAACGCACAGACGTACATTGCACTACAAGCCCAGTGTATTCCGCCAGAAATCAAAATTAGAGACCTGTTGTGCTGTGGCACAACAGGAAAAAACAAGTTACAGCGGTTTTTGTCTGGGTGCCAAGGTCAGTACTACGTCAACTTGCCGTAAGCGGGTCATGTGACCCCTCATTTTAAAGCGCTTCGTCTCACCGATCGAATCGTGAAATTTCCAAGTGGCTGCGACCCCCATAACAACAGTTATGGGGATTTCACACCATAAAACACTTTTATCATAATTAAATCGTAATTACTAAATTACGAAATGTGTTATTTTTTCTCATGTCATTTAAGGCGCCATAACTGGCCTTTAAAAACTCGGACAGACTAACGAACAGCATCATTGGATTGCTTGCGAGCAGGGCTTTCAAAAGAGGGGTCACATGACTACATAGCGCTTCAGGTTACCCCGAAATACAGTACCAGTCAAAAATAGATACGTATGTTCGATCGAGCACGAGCACTTTTTGACGTCATGCCTACTTCAATTGACTGCTCGCGCGCACTTCGAGCAGTCAATTGGCCTGCTCGAATTTTTCGCCAAATTTCTGCTTCAAGCAGACTTCGAGCAGCTAAGATTTGGTTACAACATGCAGCCTTGAACAAGTACGTGACGTGGGATATATGTACGTAGTCTTTATTTTCAATTTAGTAATGCTGTAATCTTGCAACTGTTTTCAAAATTTGTTATGGGACAATAGAAACTAGAAATTGGCGTATATCAGTTCACATTTGGCTTTACTTCAAAATGTAGTCTACATATGTACTACATAGCTTAGCATAGTTCAACTAAACGTACCCACTAATTGTTTTCTTACATTTTTCTTACATATATGTACTAAAATTAATCTTGTCAGACTGCAACTGTGCTTGTTAATACAAAAATATACATTTAATAAAAAATTATTAACTAAATTATTTAACTAAATTAACTAATTAAACAAAAAATAAATTGTTCTTTTCGCAAGGCCTGAATAATTATTTTTATTTTATTAAAACCAGATTATTCATACTTTAATGTCGTAAATTTAGGTACGTGTGTAGCAAAATGTCTCCCAGAAACAACATACATACATATTTTCACACCAGTTTGCCAATGATGCTGTCTGGATACTAAATCTGTTTTCTTAGCAGTAGTTGCAGACTGCAGTTAGCTGGGCTAACGATTGGAGGGGTACGGTGGAATTTAGCGTAATAATGTATGTAGATAAAGTTTTTAAAAATAAATCATACTTACAATTTTATTATTAAATTTAGCGTATTATAAATCGTAAATTAAAACAACGTTAATAATTAATTTAGAAATTAAAGGCTAATTTAATTCATTTAAAATTTCAGCAAGTATTAAGCGTAATGACTATTGATTACACTGGAGAAGCATTAATATTTAAAAGTTCTTCACTGCTTATTTTTTGCGAGATCGGCACCTTAATAAAGCTGATTGATACTTTGACACACATCATTAGTATGTACTTATCTGCATGGAAAAATTACTCGGTAATTAAACAGTTAACAACTAAACTACATAATTTTTGGAGTAAAACCAAGAGTCCAAAAGTTGCTAATTGCCGTTGTCTCTGATGTCAAATTTGTCATTTTTTCATCTATGAAGTCTAATATGTAACAGTCATTTAGACATCGTTGCAAAACTGTTCAGCAGTACAAAAAGCAAACGCTACGTAGGTACATACATATATACCCACATAACTTGTTCAAGCCTGCATGTTGTATGTAACCAAATCTTAGCTGCTCGAAGTCTGCTCGAACCAGAAATTTGGCGAAAAATTCGAGCAGGCCAATTTACTGCTCGAAGTGCGCGCGAGCAGTCAATTGAATTAGGCATGACGTCAAAAAGTGCTCGTGCTCGATCGAGCATACGTATCTATTTTTGACTGGTACTGTATAAATCTCGGGGTATGCTCACGTGACAAGGACACGTGACCCCTCATTTGAAAGCGCTCCTTAAATCAAGACGATTGATGTCAGTGTCATGTTTGTACGTCATTTCTATCGTCCGCTAGAGGTTTTTTAAACTTGACCATTGGTGACTAACTATAATCAGCCCATGTTGGATCAAATATCTTTACATGTAAATTTTAACTGAACTGAATTAACATCCAAATGCCATAAACTTTGTGTATATATGTTGTCGAACTAGTCTAAACTAGACGCAATAGTCTTGTAATTACTAATTAATATATATATATATACACTATCCTAATCATAATGATAATGGAAGACTCGACAAACGATACCCAGAATTTGAAAGTACTATACTTGTTATCCAGACGTTTATCTTTCAATTCGTATCTACTCGTCTGGTTAACAAGTTATACGCCACGTAAAGCAGAGTTATTTTTTTGTTGCATCCAGCAACGCCTAATACGATGCTACTGAAAACACAGTATTTATTATCGGATCCATCCAAAGATGTAAAAGAAACGCCAACGCTTCGTATTACTGTACTTTACTGTGATTTTCTCTTAATCAGGGCGTAAATTGGAGTTATTTTTACTCCGCGAATCCTCCGCGACAGACCACTCTTCGTAGTTAGTCATTTTTTAGGCTAATCAGAAAAAGGGTCGTAACTTTCGCTATGACTGTCGTAGGATCATAAAAATAGTGTCACAAGAAAGACAAATTTTTGCACTTTCAAATGATATGTTACATGAGGGCGTAATACCCAAAAACAAGTCAAAATTTTAAATTATAATTTTGACGTACGTTTGACGTTACGTTACGAGGTCATGTCACCCATCATTTTAAAGCTCTGGCAATTTGCTTTAAAACGATGCTAAAATTATCGCTGTACCACGTAGGTATCGCGAGTTATGCCCCCTTAAACCCATTGCTAAAAGGGACTGACTACGTAGATCACACCATGTGTGATCAAAATCTCACTGTCGGTGCCCTAATGCTAAACTTTAAAAAATGTGAACTTTCCACTTTCCAGATGTTTTTACAAAAACCATGATGGTACTTACGGATTTTGCCTAACTAGTCTAAACTAGACCCATTAGACTTGTAATTAATATACTTATACTATCCTATTCATAATGATAATGAAACTCTCAACTCCACATTGAAGTATCAGTTAGAACCATGTGTGGCATTAAGACGTTTAACTTTCGAATCTCGTGCAGTCGATTGGTTTCAAAGTTATACGCAACGTAAAATGGAGTTATTTTTCTGTTGCTACGAGCAAAGCTAAAACGTTGTTACTGAAACCACGGTACTTAGCATCTGTTTCATTAAAATGTCAAAAAGAAGCGTTAATGCTGCATACTACACTGCTATGCTGTAAATGTGAGTTTAAAAGGGCGTAAAATGGAGTTATTTTTTTCCTCCGCAGAATCCTCCGCGACAGGCCATTTGTAGTTAGTTGTTTCTGGAGGTTAACCACAAAAATGGCCACAGCTTAGGCTAGGAGCATCGTAGAAAAATAAAAATTACGTCATTGGAAAGACAATTTCTAGCGCTATCAAATGACATATCACATGATGGCGCAACTTTCTGAAAATAAGTCTAAATTTCACTTTCTAAATTTTGACGTACGCTAAACGTCACGTCACAGGGTCATGTGACCCATCATTTGAAAGCTCTAACAATTTCCTCTTAAATGACGTTAAAATTATAATTGTACCACTACCGTATCAAAAGCAATGGCCCCTGAAAACTTTTCCTAAACGGGGCTAATTGTACAGATCACACCATGAGTGATCAAATCTCTGAGCAATTGAATTTAGGCAAAAATTTAAAAATTTTTTGCTCATTTTTCAAAGAATGAAAAATAAAACAGACTTCACTAAGATAAATACGACATGGTCTAACTAGTCTAAACTAGACGCACTAGACTTGTAATTACAATATTTACAATATATATTAACCTAATAATAATGATAATGATAATAAGCAGGTTTCGTCTTTGCAGTGATCTCAGAAACCCCTGGCGTATGCTACTTTCACCATTCATATGGCTGATAAAATAGCATATACCAAATTATAGCGGTTTTTGTCCGGGCGCCAAGGTCATTACTACGTCAACTTGCAGTAAAGGGGTCATGTGACCCATCAATCGAAAGCGCTTTCTCTCCCCATTCCAAAGGTGAAATTCCCAAGTGGCTGCGATCCCCATAACAAAAGTTATGGGGGTTTTAAGATTTTCACACCATAGAACACTTTTATCATAATTAAATCGTAATTACTAAATTACGATATGTGTTCTTTTTTCTCATGTCTTTAAAGGCGCCATAACTGGCCTTGAAAACGCCGGACAGACAAACGAACAGCATCATTGGACTGCTGGCAAGCAGGGCTTTCAAATGAGGGGTCACATGACTACATAACGCTTCAGGTTACCCCGAAATATAAATCTCAGGGTATGCTCACGTGACAAGGTCATGTGACCCCTCATTTGAAAGCGCTCCTTAAATCAAGACGATTGATGTAAGTGTCATGTTTGTAGGTCATTCCTATCGTCCGCTAGACGTCTTTTAAAATTGACCCTTCGTGACTAACTATAATCAGCCCATGTTAGATCAAATCTCTTTACATGTGAATTTTAACTGATTTTTTTTAAAAATCAGTAATATTAACACTCAAGTGTCCTGAAACTTAAGTATGTTGTCAAACTAGTCTAAACTAGACGCACTAGTCTTGTAATAATAATTATTATTAC
>JASANF010018656.1:0-87334 GCA_030248245.1 Trissonchulus sp. WLG1_4 | reverse complement strand
ACTTTTGTGCTCTTGTCTGCGTTCCAACTACGCCCCTCTAACAACATCGGGTAGTATGCAAGCTGACCCTGCCTAGTGTACAATGGTGGAACATACACTTTGACCACTTTATCACTGGGTGGATCGATCACCGGTCGTTCAAACTCATCTTTCAGCTTGTGTGTCTCATCGTGTTGTGTGTCGGTTATGTCAATTTCAATCCGTGCTGCAAATTTTTCGAAGATCTTTTGTTTGAGCCATTTTGCCAACTGTACGGGTATTCCCAAAACTTGTGTGATTCGCTCATCCGTTTCAGCCCATTGTTGGATTAGCTCCTCCATGTACTCGCTGATTGGGTGTATTGGGTTTACCTCTTTAATAGCATTCGATATTGGCCGTTGCAGCACTTTCCATCGTGAAGACGACCAACACTTAACTAACACTCGTGTGTGACTTACCTTTGCTAACCGTTTGATAACTTCCGGTGGGTGTGTATCCATGTCATTCCATGTTGGTCGATGTGTATGCGGTTCCTTATCACTAGGCACTATCGGTGCCTGCACTTGTAGTTGTTCAAATTCGTGTGTTGGGGCTATTTCTGATCCCATAAATGGGCGTACCACAGACTTTATTGATGGTGTACATAGACTAATGCATCGTTCTGGGCCATACTCTTCGTGTGTGATTTGGTGAACTTTCAGCCAATCTGTTCCAACAAACTCTGAACCTTTCCCTAGGTTTCCATTGGGTTTTCCGTCCCTAGTTACTCCTGGGTATTCATTCTGACCTGTTACCACTTCTTTACTGTGTTCTTTCTCACCTATGTATTCCAAATCTTGTTCCTGTGTTAACTTTGGCAACTCTTTATCCAATGGACCTTCTGAGCCTACATCCTGTTCGTCTTCTTCCTGTTGCACCTTAAGTTCATCCTCTGTTGCTAACTTAGTCAGTTCACCTGTTTTGTCGAGTTTGATTGCTGGAATCTCTTTAGTGTGTGTCTCTACTTCACCGAGTTCCCGTATTTTTGGTGTGTTCTCTAACACTACTCCTCCTTCCAAAACCATTCCTAACTTAGGCACTATAACTTCATTCTTTTCTAGCTTACGTTCTGATTCTAGCCACTGTAATACTCTAGAGTCTTTTTCGATGTCAATTAATCCAATTGGCATGCCCTTCCAGGGTAGTTTCACCCATTTTCGGTCCATTATCTGTGGTATTCGGGTGAATTCAATTCTATGTTTTCCTTCTTCATCTACCCGTGGGATTGGTGGCATTCCCTCTTGTGCATGCTCCATGTGTGTGACTTGTATTTTTATTTTCCCTGTGATGTAATCAAACTGTGGGACTGGCATTCCCCAAGGTGCCGGTATCGATGTTCGTACTATATGCCATGCCTCTGCTTCTGTCACATGCTCATCGAAGGCATCTGGTACTAGCTCCTGGCATACTTTATCCATTGCCATGCGAATGACTCCAATATTGGTGTGTGATATTTTTGGTGCAACCGACACTTGTACTACCTTAGTTGGAATATCTTTTGACAGGAAAGTTTCGATCGATGGCAGTGGCGCTGATGTTATCGCTAGAATCTGACCATGTTGTGTACTTGCCTCTTGTGTTTGTGTGGTAGGTAGAGGAGGTGGAGGTGGTGGTGGAGATGGGAGAGGTGGTGGGAGTGGGGGAGGGGGTGGTGGTGGCGTATTTGCGATCTCTCTCAGCATAGCTAGTGTTAGGATTTCCGCCTCACCCGCTACTGGTTGTATCGGTTCCAATTCTGACTTAGTTTCCTTGACCTTTGACTGTTTGTATAATTGTTCCAAACTACACGATACTCGCTCTGGTGCCTTATCGGTCTTTCCAGATGTTACTCTCTGTTTTTCCGTTCGTGTTGGTAATGGAATCGAAGCTACTGACTGTGACTTGGAACGAATTCGTCCTGTATCCAGACTTACTTCTGTCTCCCCTTCTAGTGTGTGCTCCTCGTGTGGTTCCTCCCCTTTTTCGAACTCCAAAATATCTAACCCTGGTGTCTTTACTCCCTCTGATCTTACAGTCTCTAACTCCCATTCGTTTTCCTCGTGTACCGGGCTAACACTTTGAGATATCACAGCGTAATTCACTGGGTCGACATTTTGTAACCAAAGACCAATGTTAGCATTATTAATTTGTCGGATTGTAACTGGCAGACTCTTTGTTACAGGCTCTTCCGTGACTTCTGGGGTTGTGTGTAACATGTGTGTTACTGTTTTATGTTGGATCCGACTTTCAGGCTCCTGAATTTCTTCTCTCTCTTCTTGCCGTTGTTGTTTCCGCAATTTCTTCAGTCTTTCCCGCTCTTCCTTAGCATCGACAAAAGTTCGATCAACAAATTCCAACAAACAGACCCTTTGCTTTCGGTTGTATTCTGGCTGTCCAAAATTTGGCCATTGTATGTTTGGTTTGACGTACTCCTTCTGAACTGATATTTTGGCTTTTGGGTGTAGCAGGGGTACGCCTGGTGCCATATATTCCAATTTGGGTGGTGTATGTTTCATTTCCAGTTTAAATGCCGTCTGAGCTACCGCTGGATGTGTGAGTTTCACCACTTTTTGTTCCAAGATCTTTTGAAAGACAAAAGGATCAGGGTGTGCCACTCTTACTAGCTCTGACAGCAACTGGCATGCAAACCAAGCATCAGTGACCGCACTTTTCAAACCGGCTACCGTTGGGATTGGTGTGTGTGTAGGTTGCCATGGCGGGACTATATCTTTTGCATCAAACGTCTGCAAAAACCATTCTTTGCCTTCATTTTCTCGGCAATTCCGCCATGACTGCCCGGGTTTACCCGGTATCGGTTGAAGATTCTTTTGTGGTACAAAATTATACCCAATATAATTCCATACTTGCCCAAATGCGACCACTGACGTTGTGGTATCCAAGCCGTACGCTCTAGCTATACGAGTGACATCACCCTCTGCGGAAAACGTAACCAAGGCTGTAGGTGGGGACTGAAGAACCATTGCCATCATTTGTCTGACCTTTTGAAAATCTTGTGTCACAAAATAGATATGCATAGGTAGAATTACAAAAATTTCAACTTTTTCGTATCCCTTTTTGCGAATTGCTGGGAATGCTAACTGGACCATCGCTATGCTCGCTTCCGGTGGAATTCCCATGCAAGGGGTACTACATTCTCTCAGACTGAAAGCTGTGAACGGGCAATTTTCGAGCCTAAATCGGAGTCTTTCTTCCATTTCGAGCCATCGTTCTACTGTATGGATTATTCGTATTTCTGTTTTGGTCGGATCAAACGGAAATTCGGAGTTCTGTCCGGACATAAGACTATTGATTGCAGTTTGCACCCTGACCTTTTCTGCATCAGTTGCAATTGTATAATGCAGTATTGGTTGTGACTCTGGTACTTCGTGTTGTACTTGTACTGTTTGACCTTTCTCACTTTTCTTGCTACTAGTGGCAGCTTGTTTTTCCATCGTTCGTACCTATGCGCGTATTTTGCGTAGTATAATTTGGGACTATCTGCCGATGGTATTACTATGTGTGAAAGTACAAACTAGTTAAAATTAAAACACTAAACAGTCACATGCAACTTATTAGTCGTGCAATTTTTCGTGCATTTGATGTTATTAAACTACTCTGATATGGTGAGGGTGCTCATGAACTTTTGTCTCCGATACTCCGTTTTGCTCCTCCGTCACTCCATGGCCAACTCCGAGTCTTTGAATTTACAGTTAATAATATAATTTAAGATGGCATAATTAATTTCTGCAACAGTATACAAATAATTGTTAGTATTGATGTGGATGTGTATGAGTACAAGTACAGTGCGACACGCAACCCTATACTCTTTTTGTACTTTTATGTATTTAAGCCATGATTGTATTGGCTCGATTTTACTCAGACGACACGTGATGACACAACGGTGATTTTATTGGTGATACTGACAGTACAAGCAATATATGTGCAGACAATAAATAGTACGCATGGACTGAATTTAAAATTTTTATATCCAAAAGAAAACATTTTTAGTCACTGTCTGTAATTTATTATTCCTTTTGTTTAGAAATTATACTCCCCAAATTTTTAGATAAAGAATACCAACTGCGAAATAATTAGCACCACTATAATTTCAAATTCATTTTCTAACTCACCCTAACTTAAAAAAAATTATGAAGTTATACCCGAAATAAATATCCAACACTCTAAATTTTCAACCAATACCCAATTTCTAATATATTATTAGTGTAGTTAGTAGTCCTAAGGTCTATGTTAGTCTACACTGCGTGTGCTTTATCTTATGTCGTTATGGACATGGTCAAGTGTGGGGGTAATAACGGCGACCAATCTGATATTTTGTCAGCTTCTAATTTGACTGCTCTTTGCGCACATGCAATCACAAAGCCGTATCGCTGTAGAAAATCAAATCCTAGGATCAAATCCCGTGTGCAGTTCGGAATGATGGAAAATGGCCATTTGCATTCATGTCCCTCAAACTCAACAGGGAGCTCCACATCCCCTTCAAAATATATTGCTGACATATTAGCTGATGTGGCTGCCTGGACTCGAGGAGTGGTCACGTATAGCTGGCTATCTGCAGATTTCTGCAGACTCATGAACAAACGTTTTGTCACTAGTGACATTGAGGCTCCGGTGTCAATCAGTGCTGGGACTGTTTTGCCCATAATTTGCACGCTCACTATTGGGATATTAATGCTAATGATATCTTGCATGTGTGAGACTGGGCCATTTTCCACTTTCACTTGCACAATCGATTTCAGTATTTCCAGCGATTGTTCCAATTCGCGGACACGATCCTTCAGTGATTGCATGCGTTTTTGCGTATGAGTTCTGTAGATTGGCGGTCGGTTTACCTTTCCCTTGGGTGTCACTACTGATTTGGTCTTTTTGTTTTTCTTTCGAGGTCGTTTGGGTTGAGTATTTGTCCCTACCTCGGTGGTATCAGTCCAGGTGTCCGTGTCAGTAGTCTGCGATTCCGAGTCGCTGTAGTTATTTCGAGACTGTCCCTGTTGTTGTGTCTCGGTGTGACTCTTAGGGTTCAGAAGCAGTTTTTCGGAATCTACCATGTCCGTTTTTGACTTCGGGTTTTCAAGCACATTGCTTGTATCAGTCTCATCACAGTCGGGTGGTGTTATCAATATTATTGGTGGTGACACTGCACATGTGTGAGTTGCGACAGTGAATGGGGCATGTGACACTTTAGCTTTGAACAGCATTGGATATATTGTGTGCACCTCTGCCGTTTGACAACTAGCTACCTTCGTTGAGATTCCACGTGTAGGCACGTGATATGTGTGTTCAGGTTCCCTAATTTGTTGGTCAGTGTCCAATTGCATCTCCGTATCTAGCATCGCATGCTTAGGGCTAGTGTGCTGCATAGCTATCCACTCGTGTGTCACCATGTTCACTTCCTGTGTGTCCCCTACTGGTGTAGCCTGTTCCGTTCCTGTGTTATTTTCAGATTGTGCTGTTGTAGGTAACGGTGGTGCACTACCATAGGGTATATACTGTGGGTAGACATACTGTGGTGGATACAGCACAGGTTGCGGCTGCCACTGCGGTGGTGCGTGCATGATAGGATTGCTATTGTGCTGTACATAGTGAATCTGTTCACGTGCATCGTTGTTGTAGCTGCGTGGGCTCATGTTGTTATTGTACGATGCATACTGTGTATTATCATTGAATCGTTGTTGTGTGCTATTGTTGGGTGAGTAACTGCGGTAGTTTCGAGCATAATTTCCATAGCGATTGTCATTGTTTCTCCATCTACCTAGTCTACTCATATTGGCAGGTAGTTGGCGTCTATTGCAATTATTGCACCGTGGAATTTCGCGTTCTTGATAGCCAAAACCGCGTCTGCCGAAGTATGCACCTGAACGAGCCGGAGAGTAGCTCCGTTGTCTCTCGTTGCTAAAGTGCTCCCCACCTCGCACTTGCCGTTCATTTGTGTTATTTCGAATTTCCAATTTCAAATCTTGAATAGCTTGCAATAATTTTGATTCAACACTAGGCTCGTTTTGCTGCCTTGGTGTGAAAGCTGTTCGAGAAATTGGGGGACGTGTCTGTCGATTGAATTGTGCTGGTGTGTGCTCGGGTCTGCCTCTTTGACCATTCTGGTCTGTGCTCACTGATTGGACCCATGCAGGGGACGAACAACCTATCGGGAAGAGTAGATCAAGAAGGTTCACGACCTTGGTCAAGGGAGGCGAGCCTTCGCAATATATAGGCGCAAGTACTTTTTGTACTTCTGGGATCACACCACTGAAAATTTGCTGCGCTACATTTGCGTCTCGCTCGTCTCCGTCAACCCAGATCTCTTGTGCCAATGTTTGGAGCTCCCTCAGGTAGTCCCGTACGGGCTCACCTGCCCGCTGCCGTCGGTCCATGAACTGACGGTGATAGTCATTTTTGGTCATTTTTCGGGCCCCGAAAACTGGTGTCAAATGTTCAACCAATGCACGGAAATTTTGATTAATCCCCTGGGGCAATTTCGAGGCATAGAGACTAACTCGGCCTCCCAATTTGAAACACAAAATTCTGCCCCAATGTTCCTCTGGGACCATGGCCATTTGCAGTCGCATTGTGAGGCTCTGAAGCCACTCTTGCAGGGTCAATTTTGTGATGTCATGATCGAAAACAGGCAAATCTGCAACAAATTTTAGCATGCCCTGTAGTTTTTGGGGGTCGTAGGCTGGGGGTTGGGGTTGTTGTGTCCCCACTGGGTTCCCACCAAAATTGCTTGGGTTTATATACCCCGGAATCGGACCAAAATTCGTGATTTTTGATGTTGAGAAGCACTGGTTTTGTTCTCCGTGTAGCCCCGTATTATTCCCCAAATGGAAGGTATTTTGCGCAATTTGCGGACCCTGCTCCATTCCCGAATTTGTGGGTGTAGATGCATGTTGTGTGCGTACTGTAGGGAATTGTGACATTCGTGTTTGGTTCTGTGTTGTAGAATTCCACTGTAGCTGGGGCTCAGGTTGAATGACGTGTGCTTGCTGTTGAAACCCTGTATTGCATGCTGTTTCCACCTGATCGACTGCAAAAATCGGCTGAGTGTATGTGTGTGTAGTGTTTGTGCGTGTGTAGAGGAACATTGGTTCAGTTGGTAGCTCAGCTGATTCACTCAATAATTTAGGTGGGCAGAAATTTGGGTATTTGGGCGTGGTAGCCGGAAAGTTGGAAAATTTTGGCGTAATCGCCGGCATAGAGAGCTGTTGGCCATCGTGCGAGGTGGTTTGCACTGGGAAATTTGGTGCACCGTGCTGCAAGCTCAGTGTATTGGCTCCATTTTCAAACCCCATTGTCGTTACTACTATTTGTTGGCCTTCAGCCAACGCATGTGTCAAACCCTGCGAGGAGGCACGGTCTGTAATTACAGCCCGCGCTTCGTCCCAGGGTTCGTTCGTTGCAGATGTGCGTTGTGTGTAGCCCCGAATCTGCGCCTCTGCGCCTGCTGCGAACTGTAGGTTTGGCTGGTGTGGCCCTTGTAGGTGTGCGGCAGCTCCTTGGACAGCTGCAGACTCCAATTGCTGCGCGAGATTGGCGGCTTGTTTGGCCGCTCGCTTCAGCTCGAGTTTGCGCTTTTGCTCGCGCGTCAGTCTGCGGTGATGTTCTTCATCGGAGGAGTTGTCTGCAAAAGTTACATGGCCGGCGCAAGCGCCCCGGCCTGTTATGTCCCTACCTACTATGGCACCTACACTCGTGCCTTCAGTGTCCTGTGGCGCGTTCAGAGTGACTTGGCCAATGGCCGACTGATCAGGGTGGGGTGGGTCGACTCGGTAGGTCGACAAATCTAAATCCGTATTTTCTGGGTCAGGTCGAACTGGTGTGCGCGGGATTCGTGCACCACCTGAGGTATTCATTGTATTCAGGAAAATTCAAAAATTTGAGATGTATATAACGGAATACTGTAAATGGCAAATTTTTAGCTCCAAAGTTTTCACCGGCTACAAAGCCAAAATGTAAATTTTGCTTCGGATCAAAATGAATTCCGTAGATTTAATATATTAGCTTGCAATTGAAACCGTTTTCGAGAACTGATCAAAAAAATTTTAGCCGAAATCGCGATTTTAGGATATACTGCAAAAATGCTGAAAATCAGACCAAATTTGTCGAAAAATGCAAAATTTTTACCAAAAACGTGAAAATTTTGATCAGACAAAAATTTTCCTAAGTTCGGGGTAACACTAGTGACTTATTTTCACCTTCACCCGGTGAAAATTTTGTAGCTAGCAAAATTCGACCCTTGACCCCTTTGGTTTCACGGTCTCACCTCAAGTGTCAAGGCTATAAAATGTAACAAAATTACTAAAAATTAACGAAAATTTCGTAAATCAACGTCAAATACTAACAATAATACCTCAGGCGTGACACGCTATGGCGTTTGCGATTGTGTGGGATTAGTGGACTTGGTCGGTGTGTCGAATCGGTATCAATCAGGTCGCGTGGGTGTTGGCAATTGTGGGTCCGTGGTCGTTAAACAACTGAATTTCGCAAATTCCTGCAATATAAAATCTGAAACACGCGGAAAATATACACAATGCAACTATAATTTGATAATTTCAAGTGGTCAGAGCGATAAATTAAAATCAATAGTCAAAATCAATAATCTAATATAACAAAAACAGCAATTATCAGGTATATATTCGGCTCAACTAGCTTCAACCAATTCAAAATTTACTGTCAAATCACAATTTCTCTTGCAGAATTAAATGCTCATCAACAATCATATATCAGACTAATACAATATTAGTTCAGTATAAAAAAAATGAGCGAAAAGAACACAAAAGGGATATCTTGACCGAGACCGAGCGACTGAATCCTGGGGGGTAAATGTATATAATCTGAAACACTTAAAAATAATACACAACAGAAAATTTCAAGAGTATATATTCGCCTTTCTCTAACAAAATTGCAACGAAAGTATGAAAATAACTAGTATATAAAAATTATAGACGTATGTTGACAATATAGACCAAAACTAGAAATATATATATAGAATTTTCGTATTTTCAACAATTTCCAGCCAAGGCTATTCTGGCCTATATTATGCTGAAAATCTGGAAATTTTTCCAGAAAAATGGACTAGAACAGGGGGGTAGGGTGTATTCGATAATAGTATAGGGGGGTTACCGAAAATCACAATTTAAAACAAAAATTTCAAAAATTCAAAAATTATATACGTACGTATTGCTCAAAATGGTGTCCTCCAACAGTGTAACTTGAAATGTTTTTCAGGAGAAATCAGACTAAAATCGGTCAAAAATTTTACGGAAAATGTCGTTTCTAGGGTTTTCACTACCGTAGATTCCGTTTCTGGCACTAAAATTTACTTTTAATCGCTAAATTTTTCAGCAGACCCCACTTGAAAAATAGCAGCTCAGGCTTAGGCTTAGGCTTAGGGGGGGGGGAAATCCGTCTGAAAAATCAAATTTTCGGGGCTAGGAGCGGTCAAAACTTGCTCCCCTTCTTACACTCTACTCCCCTGACAAAATTCTGTAACAATTCCGTTAAAATTTACAAAAATCAAATAACACTAAAATCATATAAAATAGACAAACTTACAATTCCACTGTGTAGTTCGCTGAAATTGACCCCCAAAATTTGCCCAAATTACACAGGAAGACCAGTATTTATACTTGTGAGGGGGGGGTGTGGTATGTGCGCAATTGGTTCCACTGACCGGGTTTCTAACCGGTTAAAAACACAAAAATTCAGTAAATTTTAAGCAAAAATTTTTAAAATTTTGGGCACACGTAGAGGCGTCTTAGGTGCTCCAAAGCCTAGTTCACGGTCGCCACTTTGTTATACTGCGGCCCCCGGTCTTATGTCATCCGCGTGAGCTGGCGGGCTAATCTCAGGAATCGTGACCGGTGCCTATCTGTGCCGGAGAGCGCGCAGTGATAACAACTTGACGCTGAGAGCGTCGAACTACAGGTCTAGAACTCGCTCAATAACAGGTTCGGGAGCACTCTAAGTAGTACCTATACGGGCCCTAGTACCACAGACACAAAGACTAAATATTGCACCAGTACACGCGAACACAAGGCTAAAAATAAGGCTTTACTGACGAGCCTTTAAACATACAGAATTCACACAGTGGAACCAATTGCTCAATACAGTATGAAATACAACAAATTATAGCAGAATTTACTCGGATACTGTAGTCCTAACTCAGGAGCGTCGGTCTTCTAAACTCACCGTTATTCCATATAAAAATCTATAATTTCCCCCAACAATTTGAACCCCGGCCGACGTCCACCATTTTCCTCAAGCCAACCGACTAGCTTGCATTGCATTCTTTTTAACACTATTCAAAACTTAGCATTTCAGACTCAAACTAAATGTCCTCTTTTAAAATATATCTCGAAACATAATTAGAACATAATTAGACTACTTTTTAGACTGAATTTAGGTTCTTAAATTATCACCAAAATACGTGTGATTTAGGCTTAATTGCGCGCTTATTGCTATGGCAACCAAACGTGAATAGTACTCAATGCCAAAAGGAATGCCAAAACGGCTAGGTCAAGGAGGGTAGGGCCCTGCATTTGCAACATAGGAAAAGAAAAGGAAAGTCGCTGTTAGGATGATTTGTATCATATCAGTCATGGTGCTTTGTTTTTCCAGACATAGCGATAACCAGGCCAGCATGGACACGGCAATAGCTGGGAGAAAAAGCTGCACAAAATAGTAGCCCGCATGACGGTTGAAGACAAAACAGCATTCAAGCCGGCTGTAGTTTCCTAAAATTAAGCAGAATTTAGGATGGTATTACCAAGAGTACATAATAGGGAAGAGTATGACACTCTTCCCTATCCTAGCTAATCGGCCCGGACGATGCTCCGGCCGAAATAGCCCTTTTACATCTTGATTTCAGGGGGGGGGGGTACCCCCCCCCTAGAATCAAGACATGTCTTGATTTCAGGGGGGGGGACCCCCCCCTCAAATCCCGGAAGTGTCTTGATTTCAGGGGGGGGGTACCCCCCCCTCGTTTCAGCACACTGCCAGAGCAAATTTGGTGGTGTCTTGATTTGAGGGGGGGTACCCCCCCCCCCTGGTTTCAGCACACTGCCAGCATGAAATCTGTGGTGAGCTGGTAACGTGCTGAAACGAGGGGGGGTACCCCCCCCCTCAAATCAAGACACCACCGATTTTGCGCTGGCAGTGTGCTGAAACGAGGGGGGGGGTACCCCCACCCCCCTGAAATCAAGACACTTCCCGGTTTTGAGGGGGGGGGGGACCCCCCCCTGAAATCAAGACATGTCATGATTCGAGGGGGGGGGGTACCCCCCCCCTGAAGTCAAGGCGTAAAAGCGCTATTTCGGCCGGAGCATCGTCCGGGCCGATTAGCTAGGATAGGGAAGAGTGTCATACTCTTCCCTATTATGTACTCTTGGTATTACCTATTACCTGGAATAAAACCCCGGGCTTGAATAAAGCCCCAGCCTTGAATAAAACCCCAGGGGTTCAAGTGTAATATTAAGGTACCATATGTAATGACTGCCAGTTACTGATTCAAAAAAAGTCTGACGATTATCAAGGGTTTATATACTGCTTTAACACTGACCCAGCAGGTTTGGCAGCTACGTGGCAGTGCTTTGCACTGCAAAACTTCAGTTTCGCTGCAACTGTTATACTGTAGAAGGAAAAAAATTATGAGCAAGACCGTCTTCTCAAAACTGACGAAAAAATAAAGCCCCAGTTTTGAATAAAGCCTCAGCCTCGAATAAAACCCTAGGCAAGGCGTTCGCGAAACAATAAAACCCCTGGGACTTTATTCGAGGTAATACGGTATACACACTTCTAGGTATTTCATGTGAACGCTTGTTACATATCTTTAGCACATTTCTTTGATTGGCTTGCAACGGGAGGAGGGTATGTCAGTGCACCTATCTACTACTGTCCTAGCTACACAACAGGACACCACGACCCGAGTGCAGAATACACTTTATTGTACGCACACACGAGGCGTACGCGACGTTGTCTCGACCCTATCTTGCTGGGTCACCGACAGTCAATATCGCTCGTCAAGGCCCGTCTGTCACTGTTAGTCCGAGGACTACTGTTGGCTGTTTGCCTGCTTGACGGTACATCGTCCGACTGTTCTACTGTTCCACTCTTCTACTGCTGAACCTGTCCCAGAGCCTTTACCGAGGCAACCGCTAACTGCTGAGCCGGACAAAGAACTGCCAGCTTTGCAACCTTGCAGCTGGTTAGTCGGCTAAAGTCACGTGTGAGTTGCAGGCGGGCCTTGTAAAGCAAACTGATAGGTACATCTTGCGTCAGCTTAGTAACTTTCTACTCACGCAGGCTACGTAAGAGGAAATAAATGTAGTGTAAACTTAAGGTTGGTGACTCCGTTACAAGCTCATGGATTTTAGGACCTCGGTTTGAGCTCATGCTTAAGCCTGGTTCATACTCGTCCCTAAGCGTTGTCCCTGTCCTTAAGCGTTGTCCTTGTGCCTGTCCCTAGGTGTCCTTGTCCCTGTGTCCTCATGCTTTGTCCCTGTCCTTAAGAAATGTCACTAAGGTCTATAGGGAATGTCCTTGTCCCTGTCCTTAGAGGTGATTGATTCATACTCATTGAGGACAAGGGAATAGTCTTTCTCACATGAACTAATGCTCAAACGTCATTGGATAAAATGCGTTTTGTTTAAAGTACCTTGAAAAAGTTATCAAACCTATTTGTAAGCTGAAAAAAAAGAAAAGACAAAATTTCGAACATGGGATTCGAACTCTGATACATAGTTTGAGGCGCAAAATAATATTTTTCACGCAAAAATGTGTTAAATAACCCAAAAATAACGATGGAATAATTACTGCAACACAAGCCCATGACATTCTGTCACTAGTAGTCGAGTTCGTCCGTGATTGGCTGTTCTTCGTGGCACATGTAGTCACTGCCGTATTTTGATTGGCCGAGTTGCTTAGGGACAGGGAAAAAGTAGAACATTGCTCAACATTGCTTAGGGACATAGGGACAGTCCTTATAGCTGCTTAAGGACATTCCCTAAGCTGCTTAGGGACAAGTATGAATTAATCGCAGCTTAGGGACAGGGAAATGGAAAAGGACACTTCGGAAGTATGAATTAATCTTTTATAAGGACAGGGACAAACCTTAAGGACAAGGACAGTCCTTAAGGACGAGTATGAACCGGGCTTTAGGCTTAGGAAGAAATAGTATCAAATCATTCTTGGCAATCTTGGTCTTGTAAAAAAAATCGAAACTACGCATGTCTCGATGTCGAGCTCAGTCCATTTTCTATCAAATTTTTGAGTGTGAGCTGTTTTTAGTTCCTACAGAGGGTTTTTTGTTGTACTCTAGAATGGGTATCTCTGACTTTGCGATGTATATATTCGTATAGGTAGCCATGTGTGAAATCATTCAAGTATATGTCAAAAAGTAATAAAAATATTTACCATCTTTACTGAAAAAATTTCGTAGTTTATTGTGCAATAAAAATTTGCTGGCTTCTGTAGCTATATTTACTCCATATTGAACGCAAATTGAGTAGTTGTTTAATAGCACTTTTTTGAGCCACGACCCCCAACCTATTAACGCATTTGGCAAAAGGAAGGAAATAAAAAACCCAGACACAGTCCAATTTTTTGGTCAGATAAAAATTCAAGACAGCATTTTTTGGTCAAACTAAAGTTTAACCTGTGGCAGTTGTGACAGTTCTTTCCCGCGTTAGGATCTTCATGAGTTTAAATGCCGGCAGTTCCACGTCGTCTCGCACAATCACATTTTCGGAGTGCCATTTCAGTACTAAAGATTCAGTATTGTAGCCATCTGAACAAAACATTACCAGAATTATAAAAAGAGTAATTTCATAATTGGCTCACTAAACGTACCCACGTTCAATTGCTTATCAGCATCATGGTAAAGACCGCTAACTGCAAAAATAGTAGTTACTGAAAACTGAATAAAAATTGCTGACCCTGAGAAGTAAAAAACAACAACACGTAATTTCATTGCGAAAAGAACGCATTTCGTGACCCAGAGTCCAAGAGTACGGCAAAGTAGTCGCAAAAATCACGCCCCCTGGCCTACCATTCAGCTGCTTTTGGTCAGACTTCAGTTTCACTCCAATGGCACTACACAATTAGAAAAAAATACGCCATTATGTGCCTTAAAATGTGCTCTGGTTATTTTGTAATTTTGCCAACTGAACGGACATCCGGCTTTAAAGGGGGGCTACCAAGTTCAAAAATCAAAGTTCTCCAATTTTGCTTATTTTCACATATGTTACTTATTACCCCAAGGCACTTCTATCTCAAATAAGAACAATTAACCCTCGCACGCCTAATAACTAAGCTTGAAGGCGCACTTTTGGTTCATTGCGTCTGTTAGTGTATTTACATAGGCAAAAGTGCGCAAAAAAGCCTAAAAGTAGCCCTTAGTTGTTCAGTTCTAGCACAAACCACATCAAGCCAATCCACATGTATGCGCAAAATTGTAAAATCCGAATTTTTGATATGTATTTTCAAATCTAAAGTCGAGGATGAAATGTGAGTAAACGACAGTTTGTTGGACCCAACAAATTTGAGTGATTTTACATTTGGCGTCATTGCTCAGGCCATGGGCAAAAATTCAAAAAATGGATCAAAGTTAGGTTATCGAATCAAGTAAGAATCAGCTTCGTCAGTGTTAACAAAAATTTTGACTAAAGAAACGCTTTAGGTACAACCACAAAAAACGTTTTTTCGTCTAAAATTTACACGTAACATTTAATTTTTGAGGGTCTCTAGCGAACAATTGGCAAAAGCAATGGTTCCAGTTTGTTACATCTGCGATGCAACTGCCCTGGGGCTACATTGTGTGCAATCTTGAGGAGAATAAGAGAACCTCAAATTTTTACTTATACAGGTAGCCCCCCCTTTGTATCCACTTACTGGCAAACAAGCAACTCACAGCTCTCAATCGATAAGCGACATCGTTGTTGGTCGAACGGATACAAAGTCAGGTCCATCGGGCACTCTGCCGTAACACTCAGGCTGAAAAAAAATTCTTAAAATGCTCCTTATACAATTAGGTGACATGAAAATGCACTCATTCAAGAATTAAGGATCGATTATACGTACTTAACTGCCGTGTGTCCGTTCATCCAACAGTTTTGCGACTGTCAAGTCTGGTTTTCAACCAATGTTCAAATATGAATGCAACAAGCCCAACCTGCGGCAAAACCTTCAGTAAGTATTAAGAATTGTGTTCAAGTAAGCTGACCAGCAGGTCAGCTAAAACCTGTTAGGTATAGATAATTATCTTGTTGTAAAATGTGTATGCAAAAGTTCAATGCGTTTTTATGCAATCTTACAATAAGTTGTTTATGCAAAAACTGGAAAGGGTTTTAATTATCTAACAACAAATTATGTAGGAATGGGTTGTTTTGATGAGTGAGAAGTGTATTCATTCTTTCATGACCAAAAATGACTACAGTTCGCAGGAAACATAAGATGCTGCCAACAAAATTATCTGGTCAAATGTTGGTACTATCAGATCAGCAATGTGACACACGCGCATTATGTGACACACATGAACTAAACAAACGCACATTGACATTTTTCCAGCTTACAGTGTAACTTTTGCACTAGACATTGATGTGACGCTCGCGCAGTAGCTCTAATATGCAAAGCAAACTAACGCACAGACGTACATTGCACTACAAGCCCAGTGTATTCCGCCAGAAATCAAAATTAGAGACCTGTTGTACTGTGGCACAACAGGAAAAAATTAATCAGACAACCTACATAGGCTCGCCTGGCGCTGTCACTTCAGTAGTCTTGTTTTTGCAAAACTGTGCAGTCAAGAAATTATTGTTTAACCACTTCGTGCATAAATTCGTCAAAATTTCACTACGTCCAGTCTGTGGCTGGGATTTGACTGTCACCACACACTGGGCCTGCGTCACAAGGACTGCTATGGGGCTGTACTGTCACGCCTAGTAGCCACTCGGCCACCGGCGACTGAACAAACATTTCAGCTTCAAGTCTGAATCGAGACCAACTGACCGCTGACTAAACAACACAGCTCCCGTATGACTCAGCCTGAGCAAAGATTTATGCGTAATCGAATTCTCATGGACTTTGGGGTTAGTCGATGAATAGGCGTTGAAGAAGAATATATCCGGAATCCATAAAAGTCGAGACAAGCTGGAGTGTAAATTGAGGGTGGTCAAATTGTCATAATCTTCCGGAGAAAAGCGAAGTCTGTTTTCGATCCAGTATTGGCGAAAATACATTTCTATTTTGTAGTCCTGAAACAAGAAAATGTAAGAGCTGGGGCTGGGTCTAGCGTTAAGGTCTATTCATACTTAGTTACAGTCGTATGACCGTTCAGCCGACAAAATATAAATTATCAAAGAATGTATCAAAGCAGTGCGTTTATAAAAAGGTTGCCTTTGTAATTTATATGATAACATTTACAACACTAAGTTATACGCTAAAACACTTTAAGAAGTACCCAAGGTATTATCGCAAATAGTAAAAGTATTATTATTTTGTGGGCTGAACGGACATAACCTACAGCTGGGAGTCAAATTTTAAGCGAAAGTACAGAATAGTCTCATTTACTCTTGATGTATTAGTAGCGTAGTATTATATACTCTTGTTATTTACCTCTCAGTCACTATTGTCTGACTACACCGCAAAAGTGGCATTACATTTAGCATAATAATAATGTATTTGCATAATAATGTATTTTAGCATAATAATAATAATGTATTTGTATATGCAAGCTCAAATTTGAGTAGTAACATGTAGCTACATAGCTACTTGATGTGACGTACAGTTGTACTTTCTCCATTTCTGGGGTAGATGTCGCTTGTAAGCGGGCACCGGACACAGGATTTTACCACCACCCACCCTTAGCGCTATTTGTGCTATTATTCGTGTCCAGCTTAAGAACGCCCCCCTCCACACCCCCGCTATTTCCGCTATACACGCTACTAAACGTACCCCTCCCCCCCTTCCAGCATATAGCACCTAAAACAGCGGCTATAGCGCTTCGAAAAATAGCGCTTTTTTGCAAATTATAGCACATTTCAAAATCCGGAGAAAATCAAAGCTCTGTAATAGCACAGCGCTATGCAAAGCGAAATAGCGCATGGAAGGTGCTATTTTTCTTCTGAGGCGTCATTTTGACTTGAATAAAATTTTTATTTCATTCGATAGCGCATATAGCTGAGGGTGCTATTTGCGCTATCTCGGCGCTATTTTGTGCTATCGGCTATTTTATTGAAAACTTTTGTACTTTTTAGTACGTATAAGATCTCTCAATTAAAATTAAGAAGTTTAAAATTTTTTAAACTTTTAGTTTGTGTTGTGTTTTGATAGACGATATTAAAAAATAGCGCATATAGCAAAACAATAGCGCATCAAAGTGCTATAAGCGCTATTTTTTTCATAGGCTTAGGGTGATATTTGCGCTATTTAGGCGCTATTTTGTGCAATCGGCTAAATCGCTGACAATTTTTGTACTTCTTACTACGTATACGATCCCTCAATTAAAAATAAACATTTTAAAATTATTATTTTAAAATCTTAATTTGAAGCAAAATATAAACCTACAAGGGTAAGAAGATTCAGTAGGCGCCCACCGCCCCCTCCCCTCGGTTGTTGGGCTTGTGGGATTTTCCTTTCCTCGATCCTATTGGTCAAAATTGCAGTCAATCACCCAACATGAATTTCCATTCTTATTGATTAGGCCTAAGCCTAAGCCTAAACCCAGGCGTAAGCCTAAGCCAAAGCCCAAGCCTAAGCCTAAGCCCAAGCCTAATCCCAGGCCTAGCCCTAGGGAAGGAAGAAGTACAAGTATTTTCAATAAATTAGCCATATCACAATATAGCGTAAATAGCATCCCAAAAAGCGCTATAGCGCAAATAGCGCATATGGCACCTTCGATAGCGCATATAGCGCTTATAGCGCGAATATCGCAAATAGCACTCCTAAAAAGCGCTATAGCGCAAATAGCGCATATAGCACCTTCGATAGCGCATATAACGCTAATAGCGCGGTTGTTGGGCTTGTGGGGTTTTCCTTTCTTCGATCCTATTGGTCAAAATTGCAGTCAATCACCCAACATGACTATCCATTCTTATTGATTAGGCCTAAGCCTAAGCCTAAGCCCAGGCGTAAGCCTAAGCCAAAGCCCAAGCCTAAGCCTAAGCCCAAGCTTAAGCCCAGGCCTAGCCCTAGGGAAGGAAGAAGTACAAGTATGTTCAATAAATTAGCCAATAGCACAATATAGCGTAAATAGCACTCCCAAAAAGCGCTATAGCGCAAATAGCGCATATAGCAAATTCGATAGCGTTTATAGCGCAAATAGCGCATATAGCACTTTCGATAGCGCATATAGCTCTTTTAGCGCGAATAGCGCAAATAGCACTCCCAAAAAGCGCTATAGCGCAAATAGCGCATATAGCACCTTCGATAGCGCATATAGCGCAAATAGTGCAAATTGCACTTCCAAAAAGTGCTATAGCGCAAATAGCGCATATATATAGCGCATAGAAAAAGCGCTATAGCACGCAATGCGCTATCGTTGTGTTCACTTACACGCGTTCCTTACCAATTCTGGAACCGTTATAAATTAGTTCGAGGTATGAAAACACAAAATAGGCAGTACCATGGTTTGTTCAGACAAGCTTCGAAGGCTGTTGACTCGTATATCTATTTCAACTTCAGTCGGTTTAACTGTAAAAAATATATAAATAAACAACTACACCAAATCGGATTAACTTAAATCTGAGCTGCGGCTAAACTCCAGTTAACAAGCTCTTCTGTTGAGTAAGAAGTGGCTACAAGGTGAGTCCAGACTTTCAAAGTGTCATTATTTCAGAGGAAATATTAAACGCGGCATTATTTGTAGATAAACTGATTTTTAACTGCCGCTTTTTGTACGGGTATTCAATACCGATTGATTGATTCAATACCCGGTATTGAAACCGGGATCTATCGCATCATGAGCGAAAATCAATCCACTAGACTAATGAGCCTCATTGGGCAAAATATCAGTTAATGTGCCAAGTTATCATGTAAATGTAGGTATAACCATGTAGGTATTTCATTGCCATTTGCAATCAGAAATGTGAAAAATAATAGAATATAAAAAAGGTACGATAGTTGTAATTACGTAAGTCGTTTTGAGCTGCTGCTATAACGACAGTTTTGAAATAAACCATTCTAATCCCGGTTGGCTCAGATGGTAATGAATGATGATTTCAATCACCCCGGGCTCACTGTTTTGATTTCGCGAAGTCCTGTTTTCTGTCTTTCGAAATTGTATAGGCGCAGTGAGAGCGGCCTACCTACCCCAACTAGTGTAATTTAACGTAGGAAAATCGACCTACCAGAAATTACACTGAAATTTCAGATTCAAAATATAGTATAACCGCGCCCCCTGAAGGGGCCGCGTATAAAAATAGCAATCGCAGCTAAAACTAAGTTTTCATTTTCTACTGAATTTTAAGCGCAACTACGCTAATCTTCATTGGTGCAGCGGACTTAAACCGATTTAAGGAACTTAGGCCTGAGCTAAATCGGCTTAAAATAATCTTTCAGTTGATCCGTTTTGATGCAGTCCAGCGTGTATATAACGCTTTACATTGAAAGTGACTTACTTGTGCTTATTTGGCCAGAAAGTCAAGGACTCAAGGAAAGTCAAGGATAATAGGTGTTCAACATTAGGTCGCTCTAAATTATGTTTTCCAACAAAACAAAATAGTATGGTTTCATTGGGTTACCTCCCCCTTTACTCCGCAAGACTTCCTAAATTTTTCACGACACTGCAAATGTCACGTGACTCGTAAATTAAAGATGGCAGCCGCTGTGTGTAGCTAAGCAGCTCAGTCTTGTATTTTATTCGTCGGGATAAGTTAAATACCTGTTATTTAAATTAAACACCTTTGTGAATCCCATTCGAAAGATTTTTCATTGACTGTATGCTTTAGCAGATCTTGAAGTTTTTTAGCTAATAAAGCATAAATTGCAAAAAACTTTTTTAAATTTCTTGAGCGCGACCTTTTATTAAAGAAATTAAACGAGTTAATTTTAGGCCAACTTAACGGTTTGAAAACAATTTTTAACCCTTTCATGCCCGAAAGGGTATCTTGGCACAATTTGACGCCATTAAACTTAGACTAGTCTGAAGAACTGAAACTTATAAAGCTGTTTTAGTTAATCGTAGATCTTAGTATTTAGTGGCCCAACTTTAGTCCTACTGCCACTGCGTCGTATTTTTTGATTGCACAGTTGCTCAATCTTAGCTTCAGAGCGAGTAAGCGTTCGTCAAATGAGGTTTGGGCACACACTTAGATAAACTGACAACCAGCAACAAGCGCTGTTATATAATGTATAATTTTGTGTCGCGTCCATTCGAAAAATGTATGTGTGTCGTAAATGATACATTGAATTTTTTCTGGTGTCGTCTGGTTAGTATAAATATTGTTACACAACAGGTCTTAGTTGACCTCTGGTCAGTTTACGCAAAAATTTAGGTTGGTTGTCAATGTACTGTAGATTTGCCTCAGATTGATCTAGCTAACTGTACTTTAATTTAAACCTAAAACAGAATCGTTCGTTATACGTACCTTTAAAGTGCGGTCTAACCCTGCGATTGTATTTCAGTTTTTTCATGTTGTTAATTAGTTTGGATATTTCGCTAAAACAAATGATAACCACTGAATGCATGGATATATCCATAGCTATAAACGCTATCAAGAGTACATAATAGGGAGGTGTATGACACTCTTCCCTATTCTAAGTGATTGCCCGGAACAATGCTCCGGCCCAAATAGCCATTCTACCCTTGGTTTCCGTGGGGGGGGGGTACCCCTCGAATCAAAACATGTCCTGATTTTAGAGGGAACACCACCCCTCAAATCCACAATGTGTCTTGATTTAAGGGGGGTACCCCCCTCGTTTCAGCGGACCACCAGCATGAACTCTGGGGTGAACTGGTAACAAATCAAGACACTTCTCTGATTTGAGGAGGGGTACCTCCCCTGGAATCAAGACATGTCTTGAATCTATTATAGATTCTTGGGACGAAAGGTATTCCAATATGAACGTCTACAGCAAAATACTATTAGCTAAAATTAAGTTGTTAGATATAAAACTAACAAGCCGTAGCCAATCATTACGAAATACTATGTGACTTTTACGTTTTACATGCCAAATTCTAGGTATAGGCAGCAGTCGATTGGCAGTGTTATAGGATGTCGCTAGAAAAGTCGGCGACCAAACTTGTGGTAAAATAAAACATGATTTTTTCAACAGCATATATTTGGAGTAATACCTAATATTGTACATAATACATGTTGCGGCCGATTTTGTGGCAGTGTAAGCTATGTAAATGTGCAACAAAGTATTAAGTTTATGTGCAGCATTTTTCGCACTTAGACACGGAAAAGTATGAATTTAACTTAACTTCAATCTATGCATGCATTTAGACAATATTGTACTAACATAGCACAATTTATACACTCTTTAATTAACCGAATTTTTTGTTTTAATTTATTCTTACTCTTCTGATTCTGTGGGGCGTAATATGTGATTTTGCAACGTCTCGATGGAATTATAACGATGAGCTGACTCAACATCAATCAACAGCCATAAATAAAGTGTAGTAGTGAACCACAATGGAAAGCAGCTCATCGTCATTTTCAACAGACAAACAGACTCAATTTCTAAAAATAAATATCATATCATGGCACCCAAGAAGGGTTTAAAACCCTCTGTAAGGGCTATATAGGTCTGTAACTACATATGACGGGAGTATGATTAATTGTTTGACCCTAATTACTGAAACCCTAGCCCTATTATTAAAGAAATGACTATTTATTAATTGTGCGATGTCATCTGATTGAATTAATGAGTTAAAATTGTTAAAACTTGCATAATATTAAATGCAAATCCAACATGCTAATTCAAAAAACTTGCAAAAAACATAACAAAAACATCTTTCTTTTTAAGCCGGTTTCATTTTTATTGAAGCCGATTCAATATTAGAACGGCTGTCAAGTTTTTGTTCTGCCAAACTGTCTTTACAACACTGGTGTTTTCACAAATTTTTTTAATTCCCTTTTAGTATCTTATCTAGCCAAACGTTTTCAGTCATAAAATGATCTAACTAGTGTTTGTGAGCGGCCGCGCAAACTGCCGGCCGGCGAAGGGACTCGGCCGGTTCGACAAAATTTTTTGAAAAAATTCTACCCAGTACCAAAAAGTTCTCTTTAAACTGTTGCGTAACGTAGAGATTTTTGTCAACAAATTTTTCGCAAAAATAAAAAATAATGGTTTCAAGCTAAGTTATGTTACTGTTGGAAGCGTTTATTTTAAGCTCATTTCACACGATGCAAATTTATTTTGCATGAAACCTCGCATGCAATGTTTCATGCAACATCGCATGCAATATTGCATGCGATGTGGCTTGCAATATTGCATGCGACGTTGCATGCGATATTGCACGAAACAATCATTTCACACTATGCTGCACTATGCTGCAACATGCTGTACTACATGCCTGCTGTAAATATTCTAAATTAGAATATTTTTATGTAATAATTTAATAATCAAATATAATTAACAATAATTTTTATGTAATTTTTGTAAAAATTTAATTTTGCTCAAATTTAAGTGTAGGAATGTGAAACCAAGCTTTTGCTTTATATGATAAATTTATTGAGCACGTAGCCCCTGTAATTACTGTAATAAACAAAATGGTGACGCAAAAAATGGTAATATCAAGAGCATGTACTAAATACGTAACTTAGTAATTATCAATTAAGGTTTTTAAATTACATATTAATTGAACAGTTAACTTACGCCGGTATATAAAAGAAATTTAACAGTTAGTAAGTTAAATTATAAAGGTAATGATAATTTGATTACGTTGAAAAACATTTTAAAATTCGAAATTATTATGCTAATACGTGAAATTACTGGAGTGAATATACTCATAAAATTAATTGTTAGATTGGTAAGGTGGGGCTTATTTTATACTTTGATTGACACATCATATTCGTATAATCAAAGCTATGTTGCATAGCGTGCTGCATAAAAATTAGAGTTAGTGTTAGTTAGAGTTGCAATAGTGCAGCTCGTTAGCCCTATCGCCCCCCCCTTCCGCCCACGCCTTTTTTGTGTTTTGTGTTAAGTGTTAGTTTAATTTTTGTTTAGATTTGTTAAAAGAGACACGCTGGTTTCAAAAAATTAAATTGATTTCTACAAAAGCGATTTGATTTGATCGATTTGATTATAAAGTGCCTCAACCATCAGCTCCCTCCTCATTAACTTCATACTCCAGAAATTTTGACATTTTCAAAAAGTTTTGCGACACAAAACGATTATCGTGGTTTCCTGCTACTTCAGAGACGCTGCTGGCGTATTTGTCCAAAAAACTTCAGCTGAATTATTCTGTTCCGTCTTTAACTCTGGCTAACTCTGCCATCGGGTGGGCTCATAAATTTTGGGTTTGAAAACCCTACATATTCTCAAATAAATAACAAAGAATTTTATTTTCGGAGTCAAGAGACTATTTTCAAAACCAGTTTAACAAAACTAGCCATTTCCCAATCTATTATGTGTTGAAAGAAAGAAGAGGCCCCAATTTAGAAAGAATAAAAGAAATGGAGATGCCGGAAATTGAACTCTTGCCGCTTGCTTTAAAAACAAGAATGCTACCACTACAACTCAACGGTCATTTATCACATACCCTAATTCTCATTTACAACAGGGTCCCCCTTCGAACATTGTTGCGACCTTGCACCCCTGCGACCCATTTACCACTTATGTTTAAACTTTTTGAAAAAATGTACGCTCCGGATGTTTTGCTACCAAAATTGCAGTTCCTTGTTTTTTGTCTTATCATACAGTGGTTTTCTGCGCTGGAGCGAAGCCATTGCTCTCACTTGAGAAGATACTAAAATTAACGAAAACTTTGTGGCCTTAACTATGAATAGTGGTTAAGCAGAAAAAACAGACCAATTCAGAGGAGGAATCAAAGTTCTAATGGCCCCGTCCACGAACTCTTCACAGCCATGCCCAGAAAGACTGCTTCAATCCTATAGGTCAGCCCTTTAAAAATTCTACAATTTTTTCCCTAAAAGCTCCCTTTTTTTGATTATCTTTTGGGAAACAAGAGGAAAGAAGTTCACCCCAAACTTTTAAAAGACAATTACCTAGTCTAGAACCATGGACATTTTAAAAACCTTTTTTAGGTGATTTTGGACTTAACCCCTGTCTTTATAGCCCACATTAATATCGATCCGGTCGCACCGCTGCTGCGCCAATGCTGGTTTAGCCGACTGACTGTTTAAAAGACACGGTCGATGGCGGTCGGAAACGGCAAAAGATGGTTATATAGAAGATGACATTGCAAATTTGTTATCTGTTTCGGAAACTTTATGGTAGTCATAATTTTTATTTTTTGTTATTTGGTTATTTGTGTTGTAATAGATGTTGTGTACGTATATTGTTTTTGTTTTGTACGCTGGCTTATTGGGCCAAATGTGTTTAAATAGTCTATTAACACTGACACAATAGATAGTAAGCTAAAAATTAACTATATCACGCTGGCAATATGACGATATCACATGCTAGCAACATGACGTCTAAAAATTTTAAAATCAAATTTCCACTTCCATCTCCCGTTTCCGCTCTCCTCATTGATTTTAGTTGACCATCGACTTGTGATGTTCATATTATTATTGCATCATTACTGTTTTGTTCTGTTTCTGTACGTGTATTTTGCTTGTTTGTACTGGTCTGTATTTGTTGAATATCTTATTAATTATTATCTTGCATAATTAAGCGTAATTATTTACGCTTATGTAGTAATATAAATGATTATGCTGCAAGGCATGCTGCATGAAGTTTCTGATTCGAAATTTTACATGCCAAATCGCATGCTACATTGCAATGTGGCATAGATGTGACATAAAAAATTGCATAGTGTGAAATGAGCTTTAAATTTTAACGCAAAAACGTTATAAGCAATGGCAGTCATACGTTTTTAAGTTGAAAAAGTTTACTCCCTTTCAGATTTGAATGCCGGAGAGCGATTTTTAAACCACGAGTTTTGAGTTACTAAAAGCCAATCAATTTATGCTAAAGATTACACCACTAGAATACTAATTCTAAATTACCTTAACAGTTTTAAAAACTTTTGATCACACTTTTTTGCATTGAGCATTAAAGATCAGTATTAGAGTCCAGAACACTAAAAATTAACTGTGAAACTTTTGCTGATATCCTTTATTTAAGATATTATCAACTCTAGGTGAGAGCTCCATAGAATTAATCAGTTCCAAGTTCAAAGCAGCTCTATTCAATTTGAACAAACTTTGTTTTACAAAAGTTCAAAAATAGTGAACAAAAGTCAGTGAGCTTCCGTAATTGACTTGGACATTTAAGGGGGTAGTGTCGCGAAAGCAGTCGACTTTGCGCGACTATAAAACTTTTTCACTGAAAGATAGGTCATTGTTCCTTATATATTCTAAAAATATGTTTCAAGGCAAATATATGTGCCAAGTTTTAGAAAAATTGATGCTGCATACAGTTAGCAGTAAAGTCACAAAGTCGGAAAAATGACGTTTTGAAAACCTATTCACATTCCATATTTTCGTCACATTTATCAATTTTTCTGTCCAAATTCTTTACATAAAGTAAAAGCACATATGCTCTAGTTTATGCACACAAAATTTAGTGCAAATTTCTTGAGTGGTTCTGGAGTAATGCCTGTTTGAACTGTGAAACTGTGCTTAGGCCTGTAAAGTACTCACAGCAATAAAGACAAATTGTAAAAAAATTAGATACTTATTTTGAAATCAAAAGAAAATCGAACCTTCATTTTTCATTTTTCTTGTTTGTGGCAAAAAACTGTGCGTGAAAACATTACATGTTCTTCACAAGCTGGCCAATCTAATATCTGGCTTGATTTTTTGAACTTTTATGTCTCTATTGTGTGATGTCTGGCTCACCAATGGTGATTGGTTAAAAATATTGGTAGATATTGGTAGTCTAGTGTCTGGCAGTATTTATTTGACGCCATATGGCATTTCACTAGTTTCTCAGCGAACGTACAATTTCACAGCAAAAAGTTCTCATTTTGTAGCCTATGAGCAAAACTGCTTTGGCGACACTACCCCCTTAAATAATTTGAATGACATTTTGATCATATACAGTTTTTAATTTTAGTTAAAGTTTAACTTCTTTGCCGTATAGTGCAAACAAAATGCCACCTTAAAACCTCGAAGAATTTGGGTGAATTTGGGCTGACTAAATGGCAGAAAATGTCATAAATATTTTTTCTGAAAAATTGGTTGCTTAGTATTCTCCGGAGACAAAACAAATGTAGGTTGCGGACACATTAATTGTTTGCCTAAGCAAGAAGAATGAAAATTATCCTGCATTAGCAGGCAAACACGCCAGTGAAATTTGAAAGGAAAAACGACTGAATACCCGACAATTCAATTATAGAATCTCACCGTAAAATGTTACCACAAATCTGGTCTGTTATCGTTCTGTTGGTAATGAAATCGCGTGTTTCTTTTTGTCTCACGGTCCAGCATTTTTGGTCAGACTTTAGCTCTTGTCTCAAAATTAATTGTCCAGTTACTCAACGAAAGTTTTTTAGCCTCAATCATTAGTTCTGATAATTATTAAAATTAATTAATAACAAGTCTAGTGCGTCTAGTTTAGACTATTGCGACCATGTCGTATTTATCTTAGTTAAGTCTATTTTATGTTAGATTCTTTAAAAAATGAGCAAAAAAAATATGAATTTTTGCCTAAATTCAATTGTTTTGGGATTTGATCACCCATGGTGTAATCTGCACAGTCAGCCCCTTTTAGAAAAGTTTTCATGGGCCATAACGTTTGAAAGGGTAGTGACGTCATTTGTCAGGAAATTGTTAGGGCTTTCAAATGAGGGTCACATGACCGTGTCACATGAGCGTACCCTGATATAGTTATTTCGGGGTAATCTAAAGTGCCAGATGGTCATGTGATCCCTCTTTCGTAAGCTTTGCACGCCAGCAATCCAATGATGCTACTCTTGTGTCCGTCTGAGTACTTAAAGGCCAGTTATGGCGCCTTTAAGGATCTGAAAAAAGAACACTTTTCGTAATGTATGTAGTAATTACGATTTAATTATAATAACAGTGTTCTATGGTGCGAAACCCTTAAAATCCTCATAACTTTTGTTATGGGGGTTGCAGCCACTTGGAAGTTTCACCTTTCAATTGGTGAGACACAGACTCTCAATTGATGGGTCACATGACCCCTTTATTGCAAGTTGACGTAATTTTAACCTATGTAGGAGCGCGGTCTGAAACCGCTATAACCGACCCCAGACGCTTTTCATCAAAAAATTATGCATTTTGCGACGCTTACCCCAGGTTGTACTATAGTTTTGAGAAGTATCATGAAGAATCTGACATTATCGTTATTTTTAGTATAGTTCATATTATGTAAATATTATGCAATCATACTATATAAATATTATGTAATTATTATTTAAATATTGAGTAAATATTATGTAAAAATTAATTTTTATTAAAAAAATTCGATAACAATTTTCCAGTGTTATTATGCTGTTGTATTTATGATCAACATTTGATATGATCAATATAATGCATAAAGGCAGTCTAAATAGACTATCCTTGTTATGTACGTAGACATGGGTTGTGAAGTTCCCCTGGTTTTTACACATGGGAAATTAAAAATTGTGCTCAGACTTTAAACCACAGAATAGTTGCTTTACTGAATTAACCCAGTCTATGAATAACAAAAAAGTAATTAAATAGAAAAAATATGGAAAATAGAGATTATAGTTAATGCTGAGCGCTATAAGCGAGATTTCCTAGGCTCGGAACCAAAGTGAAGACTTTAGGACCGAAACTTGAAACTGAACTTTGTAAATACCCCTAACTGCCCTAAAATCCTAAGTCTAGACTACTCTTAAATTGATCTACAAGAAAACACAATAATTTGGCTTAGAAATCCGTTTATTGTAAATAGTACGTGGGGCAAGGGTACATACAGATAATTTGGGGAATACAAAATATACGGCCGCAGCCGGAAAGCCAGACCAAACACAACCGACCGTCGGAAATTTTATTGACAACTCTCTTCTTTGCTAAGTCGGGCAATTTACGTGTCGGTAAAATAAACGCAATTAGACATACTTCACAGCGGAAATAGGCGAAAAATTTAGCATTTTCAACTTTGTCTATTTGAAAAGTCGACGATAGTCATTGTTTTGAGAAATTCGTCATTTTACGAGCAAAAAGAAGGCATTATGTAGCCCAACTACATAAACAATACTGATGGGAACATTTTGTCAACGAGCCCAATCTGCGGCAAAACCTTCAGGAAGTATTAAGAATTACGTTCAGGTAAGCTGACCAGCAGGTCAGCTAAAACCTGTTGTGCAGCAGATACTTTATTTTATTGTAAAATGTGTATGCAAAAGTTCAAAGCGTTGTTATCTTACAATAAGTCGTTTTTGCAAAAATCTGAAGTAGTTTTTATTATCTTGCAACAAATTATGTAGGAACGAGTTGTTTTAATTAGTGAGAAGTATATTCATTCTTTCATGACGATCAAATGACTACAGTTCGCAAGAAATGTAGTATAAGATGCTGCCAACAAAATTATTTGTTCAAAATGTACGTAAGTCGTAAACCTACAATTACAAATAAAAATACACTCACTCAAACAAAAACATTGAGAATCTTACTTAAATACAAGTTCGTTACCGAGGTAACGTCGAGGAGAGCCGTTTGTGACTGGTCACGTTAACTATTCACCATCACTGTTTCAACAGACACACGTTTAGCAACATGGAATTTGTTGGTAAATGATAAGCACCCACGGTGCTACGCATGAGATTATCGACTTGAATTTAATTTTATTGTACTTAAATTGAAGCTGAAGCTCGTTTTTTATGTTCAGTCAGACTGACTATTAGCAATGTTTTACATTTTAGTTGAATCCGCTTGGCAGCAACTGTTTGTATGTGGCCGGTTAGCTCAGTTGGTAGGGGGTCCGATCTGTAACAAAAGGTAACTGGTTAACAAAAGGTTATTGGTTCGACTCCACTCTGGCAGCTCCTTTTTCCTGTTGCGGCACACCGCAACAGGTTCTTATAATGCCCCTGGATCGAAACGTAAGGCTGTGTGATGAAATTAACAATAGGTGTGTGTGCGTGTGTGTCTAATTATATGATGATGCCTGTGGAAACTTTTGCAGCAGGCTTCTTTACAACACTGAAATACAACGTTTAGCTTGGTGCAGGTTGTGTGTGGGTTTGTGTGTATTTTGTTCAGTGTAATTGTGCGGATCTACGTGAACACGAGTGTGTTCGCGAAATGCGTCTAATCCTAAGTTGATTGTTTTGCGTTTCACTGTCAGTGCTAAGCCATATCACTTGGCTATAAGTCAAATCCAGCTCTTAGGTAGTTTAGTCTCCACGTGACTTATACAAACTGTTCCCGAAGAAAAAGTAAATGACAACTATGCGGTCTTAACCCGTTGGATTTTGGTATGAATCAAATCCAGCTCTTTGCTTAAAGTGGTAGTTACGTAACGTTTTATGCAAAAATTTTAATAATACTTGATTGGACATAATCAAATTTGATATAGACATTGCAAATGTAGACAGAAATATTTTAATTTTGAAATTGATTCAAGCTTCTATACGGTTAATTTATGGCTCAAAAATTGCATTTTGTGTGTGTTTGTTTGAGAACTTTGAAAAACTGTTTGTAAATTTTTCTGGCTCTTATACTACTCAGAAAAGCCATTCATAAAAGGTCTAACCCGTTCTTATTTTAAGAACAATTTTATCAATCTGTTAGTCGCTTTAGTTAGTTTAAAATTTTAAAGAAATTGGCATTTTTTTGAAGCTCTTGCTGAAGCTTTATTTTAAACTGTCAAAATATATACCACCCTCACTTTCTGTTTTAAACAATGCAAAAGTTTCTTTTGTATCTGAATAACATGTGTAGTTTCAGGCCCAAAAAAGGTAGTTTAACGGTAGGACCAAGCAAAGGGTGTGAGAACCCTTTGCTAATAGATCTTATTATACATACTGTTACAGGTAGTTCTGTAATTGGAAGAAAATTTTGTTTTGGTATTTAAAGAAACATGTTTTGCACAAAAATAATATTACAATATTACAATGCAGGGTGAGATATGTAAGTAAGTAAGCTGAGCCATTTTACCTACATAGGTAGTCGTAACCGTACGCGCATGTTCGCATAAAAATTGGGCTTGGCGAAATTGCTGGGCGAAAAATAAAGCAAAATAGTGCTCCTCACACGTTTTCATAAACATGGTTTAAAATGCAGTGGGCACAAGTATCCTGTTAGTATGTGGTCGCTACCTTTTCAACTATATTTCCGTGAAAATGAACAAGTCACCAATTGAAATTTACCATCTGTTTTTGGAGAAAAATTTGGCAACTACTATTGCGCTTTCATCCCGTTTGATTCGGGTATGAATTAAATCCAGCTCTTTGCTTTGGCAAAGTGGATTGTTATTTTTTTGCGGTTTGCTCCACCGGTCATCAGTCTTCTATAAAATTATGTTCATCTTTGAAAGAATAGAATTTTTCAGTTTGGTTATAATTGATTTAAGTTGGAATAAAAAATGAGCTCGCAACAGGTTTTTTGTCAAATATGACAAACTACTGTAAAATTTTTACTATGTTTCTTTTGCAGCAAACTGTTGCTTGTTTAATATTTTTTACGCGGCGGCCTCAGCCGCCGCGTATATACTATATTACAAACACTCACTTTAGCACGTATCTCGTGCTCACTGTGTTAATAGCTGTGCAAAAATTGGTAGGTCGTAAAAATTCATTATTTGTGTGAGCGTGTGTGTACTGTGTGCTGTGTTCAGCGTGTGTGGGATTCGTGGATCTCAGGCTCAGCGCATAATGTGCATGAACATGTAGACTGGCTATCACGCTCGCATATTATGCATTGTGTGGCGGCAAGTTTGTGTATGTATGTGTGTGTGTGTGTGTGTGTGTGTGTGTGTGTGTGTGTGTGTGTGTGTGTGTGTGTGTGTGTAGCGTGTCAACTCCTCGAAACTTTTGCACACAAACACAATAGGTAGGTAGTAATATAATGTAACCTGTTGCAAGAATGTTTCCTATGTAGATTGAATATTGGCGCGTCGATATCAGGATATTTTGAGATTCAGAAGCCATTGGAAAGGCATGCCTTTGGGGCATGAATGCAATAATGGAGCTGTGTGACAACATTGTCAACGGCTGAACTAAAGTCTGACCACAAATTGCTGAACCCTGAGACTAAACAGGTGGCGTGATTTTTGTGACTACTCGCTGTACTCTTGATGCTTGCAAGTAGTTCTTTTCGTAATGAAATCGCGTGTTTCTTTTTGTCTCAGGGTCCAACAATTTTTGGTCAGACTTTAGCATATAATCGAAAAATTGGTGGTCTGAGAGAAAACTAAATACGTGATTTATTTACGAATGGAACACGATTCAAACAGCCACAGTACAGCACGTATGTAGTCGCAAAATTCACGCGTTTCGTCTCAGGGCTTACAGCAGTTTTTGGCCTGACTTTAGATACTTTTGCAACTGACATTGGGACAGAACGCGCAGCTTCTAACACACGGTTTTAACTTTGTGCTTTGCTCATTATGAACGATCTTTGCACATTAACTTTTTAGCTCAAAAAACTGGCGAAGAGTTTGAAAGCAAACTGCTGCTAAGAAAAACATGTTGCGGCTTACATGTTAAATTTGTTGGCTTTAAGAATTTTGGTGCCGCGTTTTATATTCGAAGAATATCCTCGGCATCGTACCTAAGAATGTCACCACAACGATATCCATTGAAAATTGATTTAACTTTACTCGCAAGACGTGCTTGTTTTACCTGACGCTGACATTTCGGTCTTCTACAATTCTACATAGCAGAATGCAGTCGATTAACTTAAGGGAAGCTGCACAGAATAAAGCGACAGATACACTGGAAATCTAGGTGACACACGCACATACACACACGAGCTGATGTTAATCATGCAGACAGACGCAGTTCTTGCACAGTTTAGTGTTATACCGCCAAAATCAAAATTAAAGACCTGTTGTGCTGTGGCACAACAGGAACAAGCAACAGTTTGCTGCAAAAGTGAACCAGTATGAATTGTACAGTAGTTTGTCATATTTGACAAAAAACCTGTTGCGAGCTCATTTTCTATTCCAACTTAGATCTAAACTCTCACCAAACAGCAAAATTCTTTGCGAAACACCCTGAGGCACAAAAAACAGAAAAAATCCAACGCACTTTGCGAGAGCAACGAGCTGGATTTGATTCTTACCCAAATCAAACGGGTTAAAACCACGAAAGTTATCACCATATTTTCATCTAAAAACAGTTTGTAATTTTCACTTCGTGTCTTGTGCAGTAGCATGGAAATAGAGTTAAAAAAGTAACGCGCATATGCTAACACGATACGTGTCAAACTGCATTTTAAAACATATTTATGAAAGAGTACACGGAGAACTGTTTGGTTTTATTTTCCGACCAGCAGTTTCGCCAAGCCTAATTCTTTAAGCGGTATAGCTGGCCATTGCGATGTAACAATGGTTCGCCTTCTTTCACCCACCCACTTGCTTTGTTTATTTAATAAATTTATTATGAGACAACTATGCTGAACACTATGTATTACGTTTTTCTGCAAAATGTGTTTTACTGAAGTCTGTTCATTCCAAAGCAAACGATGTACTTGTAACAACATGTCTATCATTAGACTCCCAGGCCTTTCCTTGTGCTATGTTTTTCAGTAAATGCCAGAAGACAATTTTTGAGCCTAAAGCTACAGATGTAATTCCATACACAGTGAACCAGACTCAAATTTTTGTATTGCCTAAAACGGAAGTTTGCCAACGACAATTTATATATCTCCATTTCAGTGTCATTTTATAATGAGGCATTAATATTTCCAGAAATAACATTCAGTATATATCTGTATTATTTCGGGAACTAAAGCGAAGGTAGTGGAATGTATTTTTGTCAGTGAAAAATAAAACTTCGGCAAGAGGCCGAAGAAGTTCCACAAAGATGAAGCCACTTTACTCAAGCAAAGAGCTGGATTTGATTCATACCCAAAGTACTCGGGTTATAACCAAAAAAGTTGTCGCAAAGTTTTCTCCCACAAACAGTTTGGAAATTTCACTTGGCGACCTGAGAATTTTCACTAACACTTGTCAGATAAACGGCTGGATTTGACTCATACAAACCTAAATCATTTGGGATAAAACCGACAATGAAACTTAGACAGGCAATCAAGGAGCAGACACATTTCTAACACACACTCATGTTCACGTACATCCGCACAAACACACTGACCAAAGCAGGCACAAACGCACACACAACCGTCGCGAAGCTTTTCATTTCATACATCATTGGAGAGAAGACTGCTGCACAAGGCATCCATAGGCATTATCATTGAATTAGACACACACGCACACACACCTATTGTTAATTTTATCACACAGGCTTATGTTTTGATCTTAGGTCATCATAAGAACCTGTTGCGGTGTGCCGCAACAGGAAAAATTCCTACTGTAATTAACTTTGTTGTGAAATCCATAAAGACTGTTATTTAGTCTATGATTTTATATCTTAATACTTACCGTTAATTTAAGCTAATTATATTTCAATTTCATTATTTAATTTTTTTACTTGTTTTATCCTTGCGTTCATTATGACTGTGCCTGTGCTTACCATGAATGACTATGGCTATAATTAACAAAGCGTTTGTATACTTTAGACTCATTTAAAGCATTCTTTAATAAAAAAACAATGATCGTAGTGACAAAAAAATCACGAAATAATCATGCCACATGATATTCTCACCACACAACTTAAGCATAACCACAAATATATAAATATATGTATATATAGGATATATATATATATATATATATATATATATATATATTTATACATATATATATATATATATATTTATACATATATATATATATAAATAAATACAAAAAAGTAAATATAGGTACATAAACACAAGCTGATTGAATCACTTATTTAACTATATATATTTTATAAATGTATACATAATGCACAAAATATGCAAAAAACAATGTGCTAACCCGACGTTATGTAATACAAAACACATCACTAAATAATGTATAATTCTAAAGTCTGACCAAAAAATGTTGGACCCTAAATGTACTATGTAGTCTGTGTCACTGTAAACATCACTATCTCCAAGGAGGAGCAGGACCTTTTATGACTAACAGCGTGTACGGCTACACGAGTACATAAAAGGATGTAGTATTGTAATATTAAATGCATCCTATTATATACTCTTGATTGTAACTCGATTCAATGTTACAGTAAAGTTCAATAACTGCACCTATACATGTAGAATTGTGAATATAGTATATGCTGTGTCAAAATTACGTAACAATGAGAAGTCTCAGACACTCTACATGAATCCTTACTGGCTGGTGTTATTCGCCAAAAAACTGTATTCAATCCATTTTAAGAAATGGTGCCAAAAATTTGAGAAAGTTTTTTAAAAATCCTGACACGGCCGGCATGAATACAAAAAAATCACGCCACAAGCTGATCTTATACACTAATAGCGGCGTGATTAATTCGCTGGCTGAACGGACATACGGTTGTAAGTATATGCATCGACCCTTAATGGTATATATATACAAATACTCTTAGGCCCTTATCCAAAAATGGATTTAACGGATTAGATTTAAAACAATTTTGCAAATAACACAAAAGAAAATAACAATATCCGGCTGAAATTTCGCCTTACACGTCCCATATAGATTATCTATAAGTGTGCTAAGTTTCAATCAATTACGTGCCCTTGACAAAATAAAGTTAAATCTAATCCAATAAATCCAATTTTGAATAAGACGCTTAGCGAACTGAACTGGCTTGTGTGATAAACACCTTACTAACTTCACTGCTCGATTTCAGCAATTTTGTGCAAAAAATCATTCTGCATTTCGCTCGAAACGTTTCACTAAAAAACCAATACAGGTATGGATTTATAGCACTATTAGCCATAAAAAGAAGGTTGTTAAAAACCACCCCGGTATCGAACCCCATCCCTAGCATTGGGAGTAAGTTCACAAACAATAGCATAAAGATCAAACAAATATTGTTTACAGCCGCAGCTATGGTTAGTTTTTTCTCAGCACTCTGATTAGTGGTCTGCTGTTGGGCATGTTTGTGTGAAAAAACAGCTGCCACGGCATAAAAAGCCATCGTGGTAAGCGTGATACCTGCCTGGACAATAATCCAATGCACTGGCACCACATTGAAACTTGGATGGTGTACCCCAACATAATAGTAGCCACACATTTGCCAACTATAGCGTAGTTCAAAAAATTCAAAAGAATAGATAGTGGTAGAATGAATCACGCTTCCTAAAAAACACAGGACGCTAAGTCCGACGCTAACTTTAACGGACAAAATCGCCTGGTAGTATAACGGAAACGCAAACGCGATGCAACGAGTGGCTGCTATAATCACGTGATGGTAAAACCCGGCCACTAGAACCAGACAATTGGTGTATCCGGCCCACAGACTGCCGAGGGGGGAACGCAAAAGGGTGCAGATACCACTGAACCATAACCCGTTTAGTAGAACACCCAAATCCGCAAAACCGATGCCGATAAATACCACAAACGAGGGGTACTCTTTGATGAGGGTTGAAAATGTGGCCATTGAAATCACGGTTAGGATCGAGTGAATCCCTCCGAATAAGGTATAGATGGTTCCGGTACCCGTGCGATCAAATCCCATGCATGAATCATCGAACACTGCAGTTGAATTATTCATTTTTTTTAGAAAATTCGGTGAAAAGAGAATTAGCACTCTAAACAAACACAAAAACATTTGTGGAAGTGTTGTAAATTGTAAAGTGTGGAAAATTTGTGGAGTGTTGTAAGTTAGTAAATTAATGTAAAGAAGGCAGTCCTATATCAAAAAGGTCATGAAGTATGTAAAAAGGGTAACGAACGCGTGTAAGCGAAATCGAAATAACACTTTTTGTGCTATAGCGCTTTTTTTATGCGCTATATGCGCTATAAGCGCTATGGAATTTGCTATATGCGCTATTTGCGCTATAGCGCTTTTTGGGGGTGCTATATGCGCTATTTGCGCTATATGCGCTATCGAAGGTGCTATATGCGCTATCGAAGGTGCTATATGCGCTATTTGCGCTATAGCGCTTATTGGGTGTGCTAGATGCGCTATTTGCGCTATATGCGCTATCGAAGGTGCTATATGCGCTATTTGCGCTATAGCGCTTTTTGGGGGTCCTATATGCGCTATTTGCGCTATATACGCTATCGAAGGTGCTATATGCGCTATTTGCGCTATAGCGCTTTTTCGGGGTGCTATATGCGCTATTTGCGCTATATGCGCTATCGAAGGTGCTATATGCGCTATTTGCGCTATAAGCGCTATCGACGGTGCTATATGTGCTATTTTTTTGGATATGGATGAAACTTCTACAGAAAAATGGCCAGGGGGGATTTGAACCACCCATTACTAGATTGCTAGCTTAACGCTCTACCGACTGAGCTACGCTGGCCTATTGGTGTTTGTGTTAATTTCCCTTTAAATAGTGATGCTGATCTTGGATAGCGCTTATAGCACCTGAGGGTGCTATTTGCGCTATTTAGGCGCTATTTTGTGCTATTTGTGCGATCCCTCAATAAACAAAAAGAATTTTAAAAGTATTTTAAAACTTTTGTTTGTGTTCTGGACGTCGATATAGAAAAATAGTGCATAAATAGCGCATATAGCACAACGATAGCGCATCAAAGTGCCATAAGCGCTATTTTTTTCATAGGCTTAAAAATAGCGCTTATAGCACCTGAGGGTGCTATTTGCGCTATTTAGGCGCTATTTTGTGCTATTGGCTAATTTATTAAAATCTTTTGTATTTTTTAGTAAGTATACGGTCCCTCAATAAATTAGAATAATCTTAAAATTATTTTTAAATTTTTGTTTGTGTTCTAGTGGACGATATAAAAAAACTACTGATTACTACTACTATTGGTTACACTGATATTTTTATTACAAAAGTTCCTTCTACATATGAAATAATTATGCTTGCCAACTTGTTAACATAACAGCGAGTTAATTAGTGTCTACACATTGACACTTTTTTCACAATTGTAAATGTAAATATATTTCATATAATGCTTAATTAAAAGTAAATATAGAAGACCAGTGTCATCAAAAATTGCTGAACCCTGAGACAAAATAGGTGGCGTGATTTGAGTGACTAATTGCTGAACCATTAATGACAGATCATAGCTATTTCCATAAGGAAATTAACGTTTTGGCGTCAGGGTCAAGCAATTTTTGGTCAGACTTTAGATATGTAGGATAATTTTAATTCACAACACAACTGCAAATGTTTTCCACAACTTGCCTGCAGTGCTAATCACTGAAAACTTTGACAAAACTTACAACTTTTAAAACTATTAAAAAAACTATTAACTCAGCTTCTGTTAACTGAGTCAACTTATTTAAAGTGAAATATTAATTGCAGTTTTTTAATATCCTTTTCACGGAAGTATAATTAATAAAATTTTAATTTCAAGATTAGCAATTTTTTTTTAAAAAATTTAAACATACTGGTTATTTTCGCAGCTAGAATTGTCGACACGTGCCGGCTTGAAGCAATCATTTTCTTAATAGAAATAATCTTTTATTTGACGAAACGCCATAATTGGATTTTTCTTTTGTGAGTTTGAGGTAATTCTTATTTAATACGTCACAGAATACTGTAGAGATACTTATTTTAGATTGAAATTGAGATACGCGATATGCCGTATTTGATGCAAAGTAATTAATTCAAGATCGCTCATTGGAAGATTGTGGAGACTTTCTAGTTTCTACAGAAAATATAGCTTTTTTGTCAAATCTAATCAGGTGGAATTGGCTATTCGTTTGCAATACTTACCTATTCATATACACGCTAGAACAGTAAGCTAGAGAAAAATATGCTACTTCTGTCGGTGCCGTAAGCAAAACTTATGCAAAAATTATGTAAAAAAATTATCAATTATGCATATTTGGGTGTAATTATTTCACATTTCATTCTTTGGGGTAAGCCGAGAAAAAATTTGCATAATTTTGGTTCCTTTTAGAGCAGAAACCTTTTGAGGTTTTTGCAGGATTAGTACATTACAGTGAAGTGGGACAAAAATGGAACGAAATCAGTTATATCTATTTTAGCTAATAAGGCAACTGATAGCAACGTATATGTATGTAATCTGCATCACTTGTTTTGTATATCTCCGTGCAATAGTAGTAGTAAGAAGATGATCTTTTCTTACCGTATATACTATATTACAAAATCTGAATTTGCATGTATCTTATCTTTGTGTGTAAGTTTGAACTGAGCATTTAGGTAGGTCCCAGAAAAGCACTAAGTGTGTGTGCGTGTGTATATAGTAGGTGTGTTTTGATGATCAAAATCAAAAATCAAAATTGTGCATCAAAATTAATTTTGATTTTTGATGCAGCATCAAAATCAAAATCAAATTAAAATTTGACCATGCATCAAAAATCAAAATCAAAAATGGTAGTTTTTAGCTCCGCATCAAAAATCAAAATCAAAAATCAAAAACCTTTTTAAGTTTGCATTTTTGATTTTTGATTTTTGATGCAGCGTGCAAAATTGTTATACCACAGTACGACCAAGCTGGATTTCACACACGCACGCACAATGTGGCAAAAAATCAATAGTAGCCTTGCTCTGCTGGATCGTTGTGTTGCGTCTGCATGACTTAACTGTATTATTTTTTGCTGTTCGTGCTAATGGGTCACTCACTAATTTTCAGGTATGTAAGTCGCATATTATATAGTATAATTATATATTATATAATATTCTAATATTATTTAATAAGCAATAAGCAATAGGCTGCAAGTGCAAAAAGCTCACGTTGTACAAAAAGCATATTGCCTTTTTGGCTTTTTTTGAAAAGCAACGTTGATTTTTTATCGAAAAAATAACATTTTTTATGAATGTTGTAGGTAGTCTATTGCTAGCCTTCAACTATGGCAAGCTCACGGTTGCTGTGTTAAAAGTCTAGGGTGAGGTACAACTTTGAGCGCTCATTTATAACTAAAAAACTGAGTGTCCTAGCCCCCTAGTCAACTGATTATGTATATCATTAAATTCATTATTGCATGGTGATTTCGCGAGCTCTGCACGACGCTCGTAACTTGAGCAATGGCCAAAAAACCAGAAAGTGTCAGAGACTGGCTCCCTAGAGAGAAAATTTCTGAGAGTTAAAGAGTTAACTCTAACTGGAACTACATACTACTGCAGACTGCACCGATGACTGATTGTGATAGTAACAAGTATATTGTACATTTTTGAAATTAAATCGATTAATAACAATAAAAAATCCGTACTGTATAAGTCACAAAACAAAATTATTGCGCATGTACAATTAAAAGTAACAAGACGCAGCCGGAAGTCTGCACCTGCCGAGGCCCCATACGCTAATACAAAGTGTTTTTCCGACAGTTTTGAAAGACTCGGTTAGCTAGTTATATTCTCGTTGAATGCGTAGTTATAATTCCAATTTTATTAATGACGGAATTTAACTTAACTATTAATTAAACTAAAACAATTTAACTACCAACTATTAGATATTAACTAGACAAATTTCGCTAGTTTAATATGTTAACATTATCTATTTACCTAGCTAAATAACAGTAATCGAATGTGGCCGGCCGGTGTTTTAACTTTAACCGGCCGGCCGGCCGGTTTTGACTAAGACTCTCAGGCCAGCTGGCCTAAAATTGCGGCCGGTCACAAACACTACACTTGCCCGTATGTCCTAACTAAATATGAATAAACTAGGTACTGAAATATTGTTGTTGGACAGTTTTTTCATTGTATTCTTACATATTTCTAGTCGCAATGAATGCCCTGAATGCTTGTGCTATGTGTTTACGGTTTTCATGACAGCAAATGTATTCCTGAAGCATATTTTTTCACCTGTAAGCACTTCTAAGTCCACTTCTAGAGGTCGATTCCTACCTTCAGCCAATTGAACTAGTACTTCAAGTGTATGGTATATATAGTGTGGGTACCTAGCCAACCCTCAGACAATCAAAACTTTACGGTATGTGACTAGCGTAAGGGTAGTCAGCCTGAAACGCTTGTGTTTACTTGGCGTTTTTTGCAGAAATCAAAAATCAGAAATCAAAAATCAAAATCAAAGTCAAAGTCAAAATCAAAATCAAAATTATAAATTTAAAAGTCTGCATCAAAAATCGAAATCAAAATTCCAAATTTTCGGCAACGCATCAAAAATCAAAATCGAAATTCCAAATATTTGGTAACGCATCAGAAATCAAAATCAAAATTCAGCAAAATTGCGAAATCAAAACACACCTAGTGTATAGTAAAGTGTGTGCCATGCTGCACAGTCAAGTCATACAGTAATAATAGTAATCAATAATTGTGTGTGGCGTGTACAGGCTTGCGATCAATTAAGGTGGTAGTTCCAGAATCGCAGTTATTTTCAATGAGGCTATCTTCAAAGCGCTTTTTCCTGTTGTGCCACAGCACAACAGGTCTTTAATTTTGATTCTGGCGCTATAACACTAAACTGTGCAAGAATTGCATCTGTCTGCGTGTTGAACGTCAGCTCATGTGTGTATGTGCGTGTGTCACCTAGATTTTCAGTGTATTCGTAGTTTAATCCTAATCAGCTTCCCTGAAGTGAATAGACTGTATTCTGTTAAGACCGAAACGTTGGCTCGAAAAATTTCAAAAAGGAGCTGCCGGAGTGGATTCGAACCACCAACCTTCCGATTACGGATAGGACGCAATACCAACCGAGCTGACCGGCCACATACGAAGATGATATAAAGCAGTATCAACTAAAATGTAAAACAGATTGAGTTGCGGACAGATTGCGTGAGCGGTCATTAACGGTTCACCTCGGGAACGTCAAACATAAAACTTATACTTAAGTAAAATTTTCGACGTCTTTGTTTGAGTGTATTTATAGGTTGGTATTTGTAGGTTAAAAATACATTTTGAACAGATGCTTCTGTTTGAACTGATACTTTAGTTGGCGGAATTATGTACTTTCTGCGAAATATAGTCACTCAATTGTCATGAAAGAATCTCCTGATCAATACACTTCTCACTCAGTAAAAGATCTCGTTCGTATATACATAAAACGTTGTTGTAACGTTCGTTGTTGTAAGATAAAAACTACTTTAAGCGTTTGTTGCATAAACAACTTATTGGCAGATAAAAACTCTTTGAATTTTATTTTTTGCATACAAATTTTGCTGAAAAACATTACGTCAATATTTTGCATACACATTTTGCAGTAAGAAAATTATTTGCTGCACAACAGGTTTTAGCTGACCTGCTGGTCAGCTTATTTGAAAGCAATTCTTAATACTTACTGAAGTTTTTGCCGCAGATTGGGCTTGTTTAGAACAATCAGTAAAGTAGGAATAAAATGGCTACACTTTTTCGAAACAATACTAAGAACTGTCATGTTTTGATTACCTACTGATAAAATGCCCAAGTTTGGATTAGCTACTCCATTGGCTTACAGTTCAGTAAGTCAATGTGGTAAGCTAGTCCTAACCTTGGAATATTTTACACAAAAATGCTCTGGGTGTTTTTTAGTGTAGTTTATGACCATAGTTTCTAGATCTGCCTGATAAAAGGGTCACTGCGATTATGGAACTGCCACCTTAATCGTTCAGTGAAGTCTTCAAGCACACAGTTGTGACAGACACAAATCAGCACAGCGCATAGATTATCACACAAGTGCTTGCAAATTTTGCTTACCTACAGAAACAATAATTTGACAAAATCTGTTACGATAATGTTTCCTAGTTTGCTATCAAGCACGTCAGTACCTGAAGAATTCAAAGTCTTGAAAAAAAGTCAACCGTGCTGTAGCGACAGTTTGACCGAATGTAGAGACGGTTTTTGCAATATAATGGACGGTTGTTACAATAGTTATTAGTTTTTAACTCGAACTGGAAAGCAAGAGACCACGAAAACATACAACAGCTGTTTGTCATGTTATGTATTAGTGGTGTTTGCTGTTTTTTTTTTGTGTTGCTGCCGCGTATTATATTCAAAGAATATCCTCGGCATTCTATGCATGTCGCAGCGAAATCCCAGTGTCGAAAATTAGTCTAACTTTACTCGCAAAGCATGCTTGTATTTTTATAGCTGTCACTTTTCTCAGTATTGATTACATACAAGAATTTTCTAGTAGCATAGGTGCTCATGCTATGACGTGTGTATTCCTAGCCCCCCCGAACAGCCGGATATTTTCCGTTGTGGTGTTCAAAACGATCAAAACTATGTTCAAAAACTGATAATTAATTACGTAAATTGTAGTCAACCTACAGAGAAACCTAAAAATTAAAAACTAGGTAAATTTTTTATTTGACAAAAAATTCAAGTTTTAATTGAAAAGTAAGGACTGAGTTGTTTCCATTTATTAATTGTGTGCAAATGAACCCCCATTTGTACAAAATTTTAACAACGGATATCGACATGATATTGAGTGAGATTCTATATGCAAATTAAAATCATATTTTGACCAATCACAGCTTAGACGTAGGCGGACTTTCAACATTTTTGATGTTTTTAAATGTTGACCAATGGCCAATTTTAAATGTTTTAAGGGGGCGCTCCGGGAATCAAGGTTTTGGGCCGTTTTTTTTAAAAACAGCCAAAATGACCTATTATTCTTGAAGGAAAGTTGCCAAAAATACTATTTCTGATGTTTTGACGTGCATATTTCCATAGCAAAAAATTTGGAAAAAATTTGACAATTTACTGATTTTATTCGACTTTTACACAAATTCAGCAAGTAAGCCAGTGCATCAACGCTTTTTGAGGTTTTGCAAACAGACGATACGTAGATTTTATTAGTCGTAATGAAAAATTAAAACAATTTTATTGCGTTCTGTGCAAAAAAATGCACAAGAAACCATTTTCAGAATAAGCAGTCTCAAATATAGGCTGTGTGAATACAAAACCAATTTTTCGGCATTCGATTATAAAATGCTGGTAAGATATTTTTCTACAGATTTTTCCACAATTATCGCCTTAGGTTCTGCGCAGTTGAACAATTCTTTAGTTTTTTAAAATAATGCTTAGAAATTTATATGAATTTTGTTGCTCAGAGTTCGACTTCGAAAACACATAATAACATTTTTTATTCAAACCTGACATAAATGTTAAAAACAAAAATAATGTTCAACTAGAGAAGCACATAAGATAAATTTTGGTATATAAAGTGTGCCTATACGCAAATTATAAGCAGAGTTATCGTTTGCCGAAAATTCACTCACGTTTGGTGCTCTGTGAGTCACATGACATGATCACGTGATCTAAAATTTTGCCTCCAGTGTTCTTTTGTGCCATAGTACAAATATGTATAGTAAAGTTTGACATTTGCCAATTTTTTTGCCAGTTTTCGATGTAACCCCCGATTCCCGGAGCGCCCCCTTAAATGGGTCATAGCGTTACGCCATTAGTACGCAAAATAGGTTGTGTCTAATCGGACAGCTCAGTCTGTCACTGTTGCGGCAGATAGGTAGGTGGGTAGTCAGTTTGATTTTGAAGTTGTGTAAGGACGTTTTCGTAATTTTTATGCAAACATTGAGCCCACAGAGCACAAATTTTGACACAAAAATGTTGACGTTGAAAATTGAAATCCAGAAAAGCAACTTTCCGCCTTTTGTGGAAATTTTATTATTTAATTGTAAGAGTACTTACAGAGAGTAAACTAACCTAACCAGACAATATAAATATGTAACGTAGTTTATCTTCTATTGCTAAATTTTTTACTGCGTGCTTCAATTAAAACTTTTCAATTGTAATTTACTAATCATTACGTGTGTCTCTAATGATTTACAACTTTTTTTGTGCCCCGGACGCCTCCAAGCCTACCTAAAACACTGGACAAGAAAATGGCGTACAAGATCAAGCGGACTCGAATGGCTGGACGATATGACTGGGCCACAGTGGAAAAGTACAAGAACAGCAGCCCTATCGCCTCCACGAAGAAGAGAAGAAATTTGTCCAGCTGGCAGCCACGCAACAAAAGAAGAAAAAGGCCAATTTCTGACGACGGAGAAAGCAGGGCGTGTACAGATAACTTTGCAGATAGTTTTTTTTTAAATATGGTCTTCAAATTCAAAAACATGTACCCAGTATTACATAATTGAAACAAACAACAACAAACCACAACTTTCTTTATTGACATAATGAGGGGTATTTTCGTAAACGTATTAAATAAATAAATGTGGAAAGCTTCTTTTTATTAATTTTTGAAATTTTTTAAAGCTTATTCAGTTGTAGCCCCTTTAAACAAACTAAATTTGAAAAATCTAAAATTGCAAACAAATAATGAAAAGCTTAATAGAACGATTAGAACTAATAGACGTATATACAGCCAAAAATCCAAATGCAGCAGAAAGGTGCATTCCTTTATCAAAGGTGAAAACAAAAACAAACTTGATAAATTTACATACACCGTAGACGTGTGAAGAGCGCATTTTTAAAAATATAACTTATTTAATCTCATGATTTTCACATTGGATTAATGCAAAGTTTTTGTGTCAAGTATACAAATATGATCAAAAAACTACATAAATGCACTGAAAATTATGTATGGTTTCCAAAATGAAAATCCATTGTCCACTTATTGCCTAAGGACATAGGTGGAATTTTCTGCCCTAATATATATAAATTATGGAGTACTAACAATAGGCTAATACTAAGAGGCTAATAATGCTGATGAGGAAGAAACTAAGAGAAACGCAATTATAGTAGAGAACTTTTGTTTGACCACATTTGCAAAAAACTCAAAACATAAAAATGAGCAATTACTCAATTAACAGTCTAATTGGTACAAAAAGTTTTTATTTGAGGTGGATTTTGAACTGTTAGAACAGGCATAAATATTAAATTTGGTAAAATAAGTTAGACAGGTACCTTATTGTTATATTGCGGCCCCAGCTCTTATTGACTTTGCGGTAAGCTCGCGGGCTAATTCTCAAAAATCTGATTGTGTCTTGAGTCTTGACTATGCCTGAGGACGCGCAATGATAGCAACTTGACGCTGTGAGCGTCGAAACTACCGATACAGAACTAGCTCACTATTCAGGTTCGGGAGCACTCAAGGGATCACACGACGGGCTCTAATAAGGCAAACACAGAGCTAAATATTAAACCAGTATACTCGAACATCAAATAAAACTAAGGCTTTATTGACGAGTCAATTTACACAGTAATTTATGCAGTAGAACCAGTTGCGCAATACAATAAAAAATACGGCTAACAATACAGAATTTACTCAGGCAGTCAGACCCCTAACCTAGGGAGAATTTTACTCTACTTTCAGACACAATTTATACAGTCTCCACTAATATGCCCACCGATCATAAACACACGACCTTCTCCCAATTTTTTCAGCAAACCATCGTTTTTTCGTGCATTACATCTCTTTGATACTAATTCAAACTTCCCATTTTAGACTCAACCTAAGTTTCCCTTTTTGAATCTGAACCGGAAACATAATTAGAATATAACTAAAATATTTTTAAGACTCAGTTTAGTTTCTTAAAACATCCGTAAACTATGTAAGTTTTACGGTTAATTGCGGGCTCGTTTCTAAGACAACTCAAACGTGAATGGATCAATGCCAGATGAACTCAAAAGGGCTATTTCAAGGAGGCCAGGACCCTGAATAAGTAACGTTATTAAAAATAAAATTAAAATTATCTATCGGAACTCTATCGTCAAAAAGTTTGTAAAAAGTATAATTTTCAACGAACCAAAATGGAAACAACTTTTTTCAGACTTGAATCGTGAAGCATAGACAATGATTTTTCACTAAAAATATACACCTCCCGTTTGCGCTACAGTACAGCTCAAAATTAACATCATATGACTCCGGAGTCAGCGTCACTGACTTCGTTTTGCAGTCACTGACTGCAGTCAACCTATTGACGTCACAGGTTCAATATTACTTCTGGTAGTTTTGACTTTTATTAGCTGACTCCGGAGTCAGAGTCAGTGACTGCGGATGCGGAATCAGCATCACCTTGGTCATCACTATCACAAAATACGCTACACGCATACACATGCGAAAGCAAATTTTCTAAGCCATATAAAATATAGTGATGACTAACGTGATGCTGATGCCGCAGTCACTGACTCTGACTCCAGAGTCAGGTAATGAATTTCAAAACTACCGGAAGTAAAATCGGACTTGTGACGTCAATCTGTTGACTGCAGTCAGTGTCTGCAAAATGAAGTCAGTGATGCTGACTCCGGAGTCATATGATGTTAATTTTGAGCTGTACTGTAGATTGAAGAAAATAACAGCGTAACTGAAAACTAATCAGATGCGATTGTGCTAGAATATACTTGTTTGGGTTCCAAAGTCTCACCATGAACAATAACAATGAGAAAGCACAAAACATTATTTCATTGATGAAAGAACACATTTTAGCCATCAAGAGTACAACGAGTGCTTGCTAAAATCACGCCACCTGTTTTCTTTCTGTGTTAAACTGTTTTTGATTAAAGTTTGATTACCGTATTCTTCTCAGTTAACGTACTAGTTCAAAGCAAAAAGCTCTGTTTGTACAACCTAAGAGTGAACCTGCTTTGGCCACACTACGACCTTAAGTGTGTAATAGTTTATTGGAGTCTGCCCTAATGAGACTGCTATAATTAGACTTCTATAAAAGTAGACCTGCCTTAACGGGACGCTCCTGTTTCTGTTGTTGTAGAAATAGTTCTGCCTTAATGGGACACTGGCCTGAACGGTACCCAATCAATTCCTCAAATACAGCCTCTTTTATATTTGGTGAACATTCAGAATTTATTCAAGTTAGAGAAATCGTTTTTGGTACAATTCAAAGTAATGTCACTGCACAATATGTAGTGACGTAACTGACACTAACTAAAACTAAGCTTTCGATAACAAAATAGTTAGAAAAATATACATTTAATTTTACTCATCGAATATGGCAGAAAAGTTTCGGTTGACGTTAAAATTGCTAGATATCTCCTACCTGCGTCATTTAGCGCAATATGAACGTGAATGGATCAATGCCAGATGAACTCAAAAGGGCTATTTCAAGGAGGCCAGGACCCTGAATAAGTAACATTATTAAAAATAAAATTAAAATTATCTATCGGAACTCTATCGTCAAAAAGTTTGTAAAAAGTATAATTTTCAACGAACCAAAATGAAAACAACTTTTTTCAGACTTGAATCGTGAAGCATAGACAATGATTTTTCGCTAAAAATATACACCTCCCGTTTGCGCTACAGTACAGCTCAAAATTAACATCATATGACTCCGGAGTCAGCGTCACTGACTTCATTTTGCAGTCACTGACTGCAGTCAACCTATTGACGTCACAGGTTCAATGTTACTTCTGGTAGTTTTGACTTTTATTAGCTGACTCCGGAGTCAGAGTCAGTGACTGCGGATGCGGAATCAGCATCACCTTGGTCATCACTATCACAAAATACGCTACACGCATACACATGTGAAAGCAAAGTTTCTAAGCCATATAAAATATAGTGATGACTAACGTGATGCTGATGCCGCAGTCACTGACTCTGACTCCAGAGTCAGTTAATGAATTTCAAAACTACCGGAAGTAAAATCGGACCGTAAAATCGGAGTAAAATGTGACGTCAATCAGTTGACTGCAGTCAGTGTCTGCAAAATGAAGTCAGTGATGCTGACTCCAGAGTCATATGATGTTAATTTTGAGCTGTACTGTAGATTGAAGAAAATAACAGCGTAAGTGAAAACTAATCAGATGCGATTGTGCTAGAATCTACTTGTTTGGGTTCCAAAGTCTCACCATGAACAATAACAATGAGAAAGCACAAAACATTATTTCATTGATGAAAGAACACATTTTAGCCATCAAGAGTACAACGAGTGCTTGCTAAAATCACGCCACCTGTTTTCTTTCTGTGTTAAACTGTTTTTGATTAAAGTTTGATTACCGTATTCTTCTCAGTTAACGTACTAGTTCAAAGCAAAAAGCTCTGTTTGTACAACCTAAGAGTGAACCTGCTTTGGCCACACTACGACCTTAAGTGTGTTAATAGTTTATTGGAGTCTGCCCTACTGAGACTGCTATAATTAGGCTTCTATAAAAGTAGACGTGCCTTAACGGGACGCTCCTGTTTCTGTTGTTGTAGAAATAGTTCTGCCTTAAGCCCGGTTCATACTTGTCCTCAAGGACACAGGGACAGGGACAAGGACAAGTTTTGGTCAGCTACTGTGAATAATTGACACAAGCGTTCTGGCTAATTTTTCGCATCGCAAGTGACCCAAACTTTATTCATGTGAAAAGTTGGCTTATTTGGTCAGGCAGTTTTCTTGGAATCGCTTAAGGACAAAACGATAGGGACAAGGAAAAGGACGAGTATGAACCGGGCTTTAATGGGACACTGGCCTTAACGGTACCCAATCATTTCCTCAAATACAGACCTCTTATATATTTGGTGAACATACAGAATTTATTCAAGTTAGAGAAATCGTTTTTGGTACAATTCAAAGTAATGTCACTCCACAATATGTAGTGACGTAACTGACACTAACTAAGCTTTCGATTACAAAATAGTTAGATTACAAAATAATATTACGAAATAGTTAAAAATATACATTTAATTTTACTCATCGAATATGGCAGAAAAGTTTCGGTTGACGTTAAAATTGCTAGATATCTCCTACCTGCGTCATTTAGCGCAATATGAATATTATTATTATTGCATCTAAAGCACATAAAAGACAATTACAAGCATTGCTTGTTTTTATCTAGCAGTGAAAACATAGCTTTTGTTTCAGATGAAATACCTATCAAAACTGTATAGAAAGAGGGAATCAGACAATATTGTGAATAATTCAACATCGGAACTCAGAGGTTGCACATTGGGTTAAATAAAATTAAATAAAGTAGATAATAAAAGTAAATGAAATCCGAAACGAAACTAGAACATAATGAGGTTTGACACTGTTCCCATTGGCAGTGCGCTAAAAATTAATGGATTAACTAATTATACCGACTAACATTAATAAATCATACTCAAGCTACCGTATTTCTCAGGTTGGTGCAAATGTAACGTCAATAAAATGGGTAATTTTTGGTGTTTTTTTTAAAATTAATCAGTTGAAAATACTTATATATCTACCTATTCGTTCACTGCCGTCAAGAAATTTGATTAACGGCCGTTTGCATCAAATTCTCTTATTCTCTAGCTATTCTCGAGGACTGTTCACAATCTTACCATACTCAAAAATCATATTCAATGTATGTTGATTAGTCAATGGGTATCCATTATTGCGGAAACAATGAAAACAATTCTAATGAAAAAGTCTTTGCGGTTAAATGAGACCAGCTATTCTTGAGCTACTGTATTCAATTTTGGTGCAAGTCAGTGTAAGTTCAACTAACGTTAAAAATCATCTTCACATTTGCCAAGCTAATGTCTAGTGTTATGCAGCTGAACTGATAGCAAAAACAGAAACCCTTACGGTAAGATTAGCTACAATTAGAGATAGCACAAAATTTTAGAAATTGCTTCTGTGCAATATTATTTTTCTAAATTGTTTAAAATTTATTTACGCAATCCGTGTTGCTAGCTTACAATTGTCTCAGCTGGTTGTTTCCGTTTTGTATGTAAATTAGTTTGATACATTTTTCATGGATGCAATTTGAACAGCTATTAACAAATTTTGTTTATCATAGAAATCCTTTCTATTCAAAAAATTTCTCTTGCACTATCGCTAAGGGTCTTATGCAAAATTGGATTTATCGGATTAGATTTAACTTTATTTCGTCCATAACGCAGCGTCAGTTACCCGTAATTTGCTGAAACTTTGCATACACCGAAATAATGTATGTAAGCCGTTTAGGTAGAAATTTCAGCCGGCTATCTTCATTTTGTGCTGTGCGATTAGCAAAATTAATTTAAATCTAATCCGTTAAATCCAATTTTGGATAAGGCCCTAAGGTAACATTCAAAATCAACAATCGGGTTTACTCCTTCATGACAAAACCGGGAGTATATGTTGACCGGCGAGAGCAAGAGTAGGTACATGTAACAATAATATTACCAACAACAACAATAACAATAACAACAACAACGACAACAAAATAATAACAACAAGAACAACAAGAACATGATCTTGTGTGACTTTACGAATGCTCGACTTCAACGCGTAAGGTTACAGTTGCTTGACTATGGGAAGAGCTGAAAAACTGCTACTATCTGATTGGCTGATGCCCTGACGGCTAATAGTTGACTATCTGACTTGGTAGCTTGCAGATTTTGCTAAATACTGATTTTACTGCTTCTCGTACGGCATGTTATATTTTAGTAGTTAAAGTAAACCCAGGGTAGATATGGCTGGTTCAGCTAAACCCCGGTTCATACTCGTCCCTAAGGACTGTCCTTGTCACCAAGAAATGTCCCTGTCCCTATGCGGTGTTTGATTCATACTTTTCTGGTGTCCTTTCCCTTTTCCCTGTCCTTAAGCTGCTTTTGATTCATACTTGTCCCTATGCAGCTTAGGGACTGTCCTTAAGCAGCCTTAAGCAGACGTGTAATTCGCTAGGGCAAATCAAATGTAAGGTCCTGTCGCTACTGTGGAAGCGACAGGAAAAATGAAGCTCAATAGGCGGAGTTTCTGTTAAAGCATTTGGATTGGCTAGATTGCAAAAGTAAGAAGTAAAAAGTAGAATGCGTTTCTACTTTTACTTAAGGCCAAAAGTAAAAAATAAAAAGTGCGTTCTGTATGAACGGAAATTTTTACTTTTGGCCTAAAAGTAAAAAGTAAAAAGTAAAAAGTAAAAAGTAAAAAGTACGTCTGTGTGAAGCACTAAAGCACTAAAGCACGAAGTACATATGAACCTCGAAAGCACTAAAACACAAGGAAAAGCACTAAAACACAAAAAATGCAGGCCCACGGTTGCCCAACATATCCAATACACAAAAATTGCTTTGGGATAGCTAGACGGATGATTTCTATGTCACATTTGTAAAGGGGGATGATTTATTAGGGGGGATGATTTACCCCGTGACTGTTCCACTGGTGAAATTTATGTTTGGCGTAATTTATCCGGGGGATGATTTTCTCCGGGGTATTTCATCTCCCCGGATGATTTTCTAGTGGGGATGATTTACCCCGTGACACCGGCCTTAAAGCTGAAAACAACGTTTACTACAAAACTGTATAACAACTTTAGCGCTTTGCTGTCACATGTTGTCGAGTGTCACGCCCAAATTGATACAAAACTTTTTGGACGTCTGTAGTCTTGTCATGTACCGGCTTGAAGTTTTACTTAAAAATTCAGCTCAAAATTCGCATCCTAGTAAAAACAGCGACCTTTAGCAAATAACCCTTTCTCATTTATGAGTTGTCTTTTCTCTTTCTTCTTTCTCTTTTGCCACTATTGTTGTATCTGTAGACACTTTCGCAATGAAAAATAGCTTTTCAAACTTAAAACTAATCTAAAGGTATCGTTTGTTGGTAATTCTGTTTCACCCTACAAATTAAATAACACACAGTTAAACTTTTGAACAGATGCATTGCAGTTTTTAAGTACAAAGTACAGCAACCATCAAGCTCTATTCACACTCCCACCCAACTCCCAAGTCATGTTTTCGAATCTAAATGAAAGTTATGCGAAACGCTTAAATGCGCACTAAATTCTAAAATATCGTAAAACTGTAATGTAAAGTGTTCAGGCACTACATATTACTGTGAAAAATAAGTCTTTATTACTTATAAAATTGTCCGTTGGTGTGACTCTAACTAACCAGTAACCCCTGGCTTAGACTGAAAAATTGGTCATTACTCTAGATTGTGATGTTGGGACTCACGTCACGATTGCGTTCAACGGCTTTAAAGAAGTTGGTATGCTGAGGAAGAGCGTTCATAGATTTTAGTTAAAATAATTTTAGTCCTATAGTTTCAAATGTGTTTTTAGAGTATTTTCTTACACTGTGTTCTGTCATTTTTATATTTCACGCCCCCCACTAGGACAATAAACAATCTCTTAATAAACCTAATCTTAAAAATGTGTTTTTCGTTATCTGTTAATGCTTTCGTGGATTTTATTAAGTACCTAGCAGCCGCCCGAGGGCTTCTGAAGCCATCCAACTTCTGAGTGTGAGTGTCTGGCTTAAATCTACGCAGTTCGTATGGAAATTTCTGCCAAGAGTTACTTTCCAACACGTGCATTTACTTTTTGTGAATGAGCCAGTATAGGAAATCTCGTTATAGAGGCAAGAATCCTTAGTGGTTTCGTATTTATTTTCTTTGTGTAAGCCTGAAATAAGCCTCAAAGTAAGCCTGAGCTTAAGCGTAAGTCTCAGCTTCAACCTAAGCACGTACAAAATTTCAGTCTTCAAAGCAAGGCCTATTTTCAACACATGCTGGTTCACTGGAGATGGAGATTCTATTCTCCAACCCATAGGGTCGACATTAGGGCTGGGCACGGTTACACGGTACGAACCGTGTACACGCGTGTAACCGTGTACACGCTAAGCTTAGCGTGTACACTCTAAACGGATAGTGTAACCGGTTACTCTAAACGGATAGTGTAAACGGTTACTCTAAACGGATATTGTAACCGGTTACACTATCCGTTTTCCGACTTCGTGTACCCGTTAAGAAAATGTTCGTTTGGCTGCTGGATTTATGCAAAGCCTATAACCGTGCACATTGCCTGTGTGTTACTTCATATACGCATGTGTGTGCAAGCTATATTCTTCAAGATATATAAAAGCATTTATACATTTATATAGTCTGCAGAAGTGCAGATATAGAGATGGGTGGTTCGTATCTTCCCTGGGTCATTTTCTGGGCTGATGCTGCTTAGTAAAGATCCCCTCTGCTTCTTGACGTTTAGTAACCGTGTAACCGTTTAGTAACCGTGTAACCGGTTAGTAACCGTGTAACCGTTTAGTAACCGTGTAACCGGTTAGTAACCGTATAACCGTTTAGTAACCGTGTAACCGTTAGTAACCGTGTAACCGTTTACACGGTTAGTATCCGTGTAAACGGTTACACGGATACTTAACGTGTAAACGGTTACACGGTTACACGGATAATTAGCGTTTACACGCGGATAATAGCAGTAACCGTTAGTTAGCGTGTACACGCGGTTACTAGCCTTCGAAACTAACCGTGTACACGGATAGTGATTTTGTAACCGTGCCCAGCCCTAGTCGACATTATGTTCCGCAAAACTTTGACACTCTTTGTAATTATACCTGGCCGTAGTCCAAGAGCCATGGTCTAACATTAGCAGGTACGATATGAGCATTACATTGTGAACAAACTTTTATTATATTCGGGTCTGAAACTCCGAATTCAATTATTGACCTTTCATATGCTGTGACTGGTGAACAGTATAGTGTCTGAACAAACAACAGTACAATACAGAACATTGGATAAATACAGCAAATATGGTGCAAATTCTAAATACTTCAACAGTAACCATATAGTACAAAAATGATCCGTTAATATCTGATTAAAATTTAAGCTCCATAGTCAATGGGATGACCGTCAGTTGATAACTTTTGGCATACAAACTAAATCGGGTTAAAGCAATAATGTTTTTTAAACAGTTTTAACTAATAATAAATACAAACACAATAAACAACATGATATTACAATAACAATAACTCAGTGGTTTTAGGATTGCCACACCATTGTAATATTGACTAACCAATACTGACTACACCATACGAAACCAGCAGTTTTATTAGAACAAAGTCTTGAGTATCACAGAAACATGCGTATACATAACCAAGAGTACATAATCAGAAGAGTGTGACACTGGCCACGTTTGTGGCCTAGCAGCGCGGACATGCTGCGACCATTATCTCCCGAAAAAGGCCACAACTGTGGGGGGGGGTACCCCCCTACACGAATGAAGGCATAGCCCTCAACTGTGGGGGGGGACCCCCCCCACGAATGAGACCATAGGTCTCAAACGTGGGGGGGGGACCCCCCCCCACAAATGAGGGTATACCCTCAAATGTGGGGGGGGGACCCCCCCACGTTTGGGGCAGCCTAAAAAATGACCCGGAGACGCCCCGCCGCCACTTTTTGAGGTAAAATTTTGTTCTTAGGGGTATTTTGAGGTGCTGAACACGAATCCGGGGTCCATTTTTGCCTAGATTTCTCGTGGACCCCGCCAAGCACCCCCTCCCCAGGGTACCATGCCGCAGGGGGGCAAAGGGTCAAATTTTCGAAATTGAGATTTTGCTGTTTCTCGGGGTAATTTGAGTCCCTGAACACGAATCTGAGATCTATTTTTGCCTACGACCCTCCTGGGCCCCCATGTGACCCCCTCAGGTTACCCCCTCTACTAGGTCCTAAGGCTTGAAATTTTTGAAACTGAGATTTTGGTAGTGTTGGTGTAGTATGATTCGCGGAACACGAACTTTAGAGTCCATTTTTGCCTCGCACCGTGTTGGACTTTACTACGGCGGCTACAATAAGGGGTTGTGTGCCAAGATTGGAGTATCTTTTGCTGAGAATGGAGGGTCCACTCACCACTGCTTAAAATGGTGCGTCCTGTGCCTAGAAAAGAGAGTCCTGACATATTTGAGTCCAAGAGGATCCTTGACGGAAGTGGACTCCGGATTCGTGTTCAGGGGCCAAAATAACACTTAAACATGAAAAGTTTCAATTTTTGAAAAAATGACCCCAAGTTGGTACTGTAGCCTGTGGGGGTCAACTGGCTCCGCGGTGACAAAAATGAGCCACAGATTCGAGTTCAGCACCTCAAAATACCCCTAGGAACAAAATTTTACCTCAAAAAGTGGCGGCGGGTCGTCTCCGGGTCATTTTTTAGGCTGCCCAAACGTGGGGGGGTCCCCCCCCACATTTGAGGGTATACCCTCATTTGTGGGGGGGGTCCCCCCCCACGTTTGAGACCTATGGTCTCATTCGTGGGGGGGTCCCCCCCCACAGTTGAGGGCTATGCCTTCATTCGTGTAGGGGGGTACCCCCCCCATAGTTGTGGCCTTTTTTGGGAGATAATGGTCGCAGCATGTCCGCGGCGACCAAGCTGGGGTCCACAAGAGTGTCACACTCTTGTTATTATGGACTCTTGACATAACTAATAGCAATAAACAAATGACAAATAGTATAACCCCTACAAGTATTAATTGGCATAATTGTAACTATTTGTTGATTTACTTGTGGTACTAGATAATTTTAATCGCCGCCAACATTATTTCTATTATTTCTGTTATTTTGCCGAACAGTTTAGTTAGTAGGTATATTTGTTTTGATGGCGTAAAGCTTGACAGTTTATAGCGATTTGGATTAAAAATTTTGAAAAACTGCGCCAAGGCCAAAAAAGATTTTATCATCAACTGGCCCAGTACTTGAACGAGAGAACGCTGGTCTGCAGATTTAGAGATGCATGGTCAAAATCCTGCCTGGGTTTTTTTGATGATGATGCTTTTGTCTTTCAGTGAGAATCCCCCTCAATTTCTTGACACTATAGCTGGTTTAAAGAACCAAACGATAAAAAGTAAATAAAATCTACCATTCCAACAAAATTCAAAACAAATTTTCACAACATTTTTACAGAATGCAAAAAGCTTCCCGCAAAGAAGAATCTAGTTGACGCTTCGTGTTGTATTAGTGGTAGTAATTTTTGCAGCTACTTTATTAGTAAGCTGTGTTTGTTGATTCCAAGTAGGTAGGACTAATTTTCGAAGCTCTGAGCTAAACATTATCAATAGATAAGGGTTGACTGCGCTGTGTAAAATAAAAATACCCGCCAAAAATAACTGTAATTCCTCGGTTACGTTAGCATTTGCATAAGATACGGTCCAATATGCCGCAATAAGAAGAATATATACCGAAAAAATTGTAGTAAACTGGATAAACATGCTTTTTTCGCGCTTAAATAGAGCAGAATTTTGTGAAGATGTTTGTTTTTTGATTTGGTTAAATTTATACAGTGTGCCAGCATTAAACGCAATAGGAACAGCAACCGTGAAAATATCTTGCACGTATTTCAGAATATAAAAAACTCGCGAACAGGACCCAAAGTTACAGTCAGAAAGGGTTAAATCAGGAACGTGGTGCTCAATGCTACAATAGTACGCTCCTACCTCAATTACAAGCTCAGACAAATAACAAAACCCAAGTATTAGTATGATTATTTTCCTACTAAAGTAGTTCTCATAAGTTTGCGGACACATAACGGCAAGAAACCGATTAGCAGCTATAAATGCCAAATGATTGGCAGAAGAATTAGCAAAGAAAACGTATAGGAAACCGTTAATGTAACTGTACAATCTGTTGATGTTTTCAAAACCCTTCAAAACCGATGGGTTGACAATCGTGAAGTGAGTAATCAACACCCCAACATCGGCGATTCCCATACTGACCAACATTCCATAAAACGCCGTGTTGAAGTTGCTCTTACGAAATTTCACAATCAAAACCATGACGAATATATAAAGCGCAATGCTGTTGATAGCAAATACATCCATGGTCAAAAAGGCGGCAATTATAGTAGCTTTTCGCTGACTAAAGGATGTCGTTTTGTTCACAAAGAAACACATGATTAGACTTGATTTGGTAATGATCTGCAATTATGAAACATTTGTGAAAGCATTTCTTTTAACTGACTTTAGGATTGGATTGTTTGACTTTGGTGTCAATATAAAACCTAGCTTATACGTAAAGTATGACAAAAAAATGTTAAACACTTTAAAGAGACTTTAAAAGCTACATGTAGCAGTGCTATACGTATAACACATCTAAACACATTTAAATTTAATTAGTATCATTAGTATCAAAATTAGTTTTTAATCTAAATCAGCTATGGTGGGAAGTAACTATGTCTGACAAATGTGAATAGAGAGTCATAACTATACGTTAAAAGACGATGAAACACAATAAAAATTTGATACCAAACGTCTCTGTAAAATTTAATGAAATAACCGCTTAACCTATTTACATTTTAGTACCTGACATGCAAACTGCTTGGCTTAGTGAAGAGAAACTTTCAACAATTTTTTCTGACGGAAAATTGTATTTGTTTTTTCTCTTCAATTGCGGCCGTTTGATTTTTATGTGTTCTATTTGCATTAAGTCAAATTCTTATAGGCCTAAATTTGTGTAACTTAAGGTAGGGTTTAGCCTGGGCTTAAGGTTTTCAGGGTAGTTTAGTTAGGTAGGCTGCGGCGTTACGCTTTGGCCCGACGTCGACAATTCGGTTTCAAGCCCGCTGAGTCTCTCTAGTAGCCTACGTTCTAGCATAAACTTGCAAATATACAACCTATAACACTAAAAGTAAAATAATACTAAAATAATAAAAAACAACCCAATAAAATAAATGGTTGGTAACATTGTTGCTATTTAGGACAATAAATACAATAAACATAAACGGAATTCTCACACAACATAAACCCTGTCCCTTTAGGGGGTGCTTTTTTTAGAGTGCTTTAAAACTAACCCTTTAAATTTAACTTTTCAATACTTACTTTTTTCGTCGTTTCTGGGTTGGCTAGTTCTACGTTAAGAAGAAGGCTGAGTCTGTCGGTGAAATAGTGTTTTGATGAACAGAACCTTCTTTGGAAATAAAAAAAAAACGTTTGTTAACTTTTCAACTATTCGGAACTGTCCTACAGGTATATTTTAAATTATGATTTAGAAATCTAGAATAAAACTTTTCTCGAAAACTCGAACCTAAATAATGAGGTTAGCAAAATTGCAGGGATTAGAAAATTGACATTCTTTATAAACAAAGATATAATCAAACAAAAGTTTTGCAAAGGTTACTTCAAAATAAACTTTTTAAACAGTAGGACGCTATTTGATCTGTTTTTTTAATATAGTTTTCACAAAATTAGTCCTTCTTACTGTAGCATGCCATGTAATTATCCTAGCTGGCAACGTGAATAATTTTTACGCGGAGGCCTCAGCCGCCGCGTATATACTATATTCCAACTGCTCGATTTAACACGTATGTATGTTCTTTTGCTGTGCAGAAATACACTTGAAAAGTGGGTAGGTCTTAAAAATACACTGTATGTGTGGGCGTGTTTGTTCTTAGTGTGTGCTTATCGAACATTCTAGTAAAGTGTAGTGAACAACGTATTGTGGCTACCAGGCGTGGATGTTGTTATATTCGTGCGTGCAGTATATCAACAAGCACACAGATGTGACAGACACAGATCATTACAGCGCACAGATCATCACACAATTGCTGGCAAATTTTGCCTACTCTGACAGTTATATGACGAAACCTATTACAACAATGTTTCCCAGATTGTATACTAGCACGTCAGAACCGAAACAAATTGAAGTCTAGAAACCATGGATGAACCATGCGATGGCAAGACTACACGTGGATTTTGCTATGACAAGAGCATCAGTGCCTAATTTTGCAACTGACAATGGCATGGCGCACGAAGAGCGGTTTGTAGCTCTGGGTTTCAAGTATTTAGTAGTTTAGAGTGTACTCGCATTTATAAATGGCTTTTATAATATAGTTATTACTTATTAGTTTTTGACTTTACTATAAACTTAACTTGAAAGCCCGAAAACATGACGTGGCAGTTTGACATGTTATGGATGTAAGCTTTACTGGTGCATTTCACAAAGGTGGTTTTACTAAGCCATTGGTTTTACGTAGGTTTTGCATGATTTGCACGTAATTTTATTACAAAATATCGAATGATTCGCTACGAATTTCGTAGATTTTCTCAAACCATTGGTTTAGCTCAGTTGAAATTTCAGCAAAACAGAGACCTACTGCGCTGCAGGTTTAAGAAAATGGTTTAAGAAAATCTAAGAAATTCGTAACGAATCATTCGATATTTCGTAATGAAATTACGTGCAATAGTAGTATAGTGCGAGTATCTCAGGGCTCTTTGGGTAGGGTTCAGGAGCCTATCTTTAGCGTGTAAAATCCCCCGTGTAATTGGGTAGGGTTCAGGAGCCTATCTTTAGCGTGTAAAATCCCCCGTGCTGCAGTCTATCGATTTGGGTAGGGTTGAGGAGCCGGGTTAGCTAGCTGGCTGGCTGGCATGACAGCTGACGCTGTCAATTATTTTTTAAAAATTTGTAATATTTTTTCAATTATGTTTAGTTAATAATTTTTACCACTAATATTTTTAAATTGTTTGCAAATTATAAATTTTATGCAAGTACTACTGAAAAATGAACAATTTTCTTGGAGTCAAAAATATTTTTAATTTTTATTTCAAAATTATTAATTAATAATTTATGTAATTAAATCTTATTTTTTAATATGAAATTAAATTTTAGTTTTTAAAACCCCACAAATTTTCACTATAATACGTATTGTGGTGAATTTTTTCAAAAGACTAAAATATGTAATGCTAGCAGTGTGTGTGTGTGTGTGTAACAGCTGCCTGGCTGTCTTACGGTAGTTTTGCCTATGTTGACACCGCACATTTTACGGGCATGGAAGATTTCTCAGTGGTTATAGGTCAGATCAACACCACCAATAGGTCATCTTGTAGATAATTTTATGTAGTACAAGTTGATATACTCAGCTAAGCTCAACTGTTGTATTAGTGGTAGTAATTTTTGCAGCTACTTTATTAGTAAGCTGTGTTTGTTGATTCCAAGTAGGTAGGACTAATTTTCGAAGCTCTGAGCTAAACATTATCAATATATAAGGGTTGACTGCGCTGTGTAAAATAAAAATACCCGCCAAAAATAACTGTAATTCCTCGGTTACGTTAGCATTTGCATAAGATACGGTCCAATATGATGCAATAAGAAGAATATATACCGAAAAAATTGTAGTAAACTGGATAAACATGCTTTTTTCGCGCTTAAATAGAGCAGAATTTTGTGAAGATGTTTGTTTTTTGATTTGGTTAAATTTATACAGTGTGCCAGCATTAAACGCAATAGGAACAGCAACCGTGAAAATATCTTGCACGTATTTCAGAATATAAAAAACTCGCGAACAGGACCCAAAGTTACAGTCAGAAAGGGTTAAATCAGGAACGTGGTGCTCAATGCTACAATAGTACGCTCCTACCTCAATTACAAGCTCAGACAAATAACAAAACCCAAGTATTAGTATGATTATTTTCCTACTAAAGTAGTTCTCATAAGTTTGCGGACACATAACGGCAAGAAACCGATTAGCAGCTATAAATGCCAAATGATTGGCAGAAGAATTAGCAAAGAAAACGTATAGGAAACCGTTAATGTAACTGTACAATCTGTTGATGTTTTCAAAACCCTTCAAAACCGATGGGTTGACAATCGTGAAGTGAGTAATCAACACCCCAACATCGGCGATTCCCATACTGACCAACATTCCATAAAACGCCGTGTTGAAGTTGCTTTTACGAAATTTCACAATCAAAACCATGACGAATATATAAAGCGCAATGCTGTTGATAGCAAATACATCCATGGTCAAAAAGGCGGCAATTATAGTAGCTTTTCGCTGACTAAAGGATTTCGTTTTGTTCACAAAGAAACACATGATTAGACTTGATTTGGTAATGATCTGCAATTATGAAACATTTGTGAAAGCATTTCTTTTAACTGACTTTAGGATTGGATTGTTTGACTTTGGTGTCAATATAAAACCTAGCTTATTACGTAAAGTATGACCAAAAAATGTTGAACACTTTAAAAAGACTTTAAAAGCTACATATAGGAGTGCTATACCTATGACACATCTAAACACATTTAAATTTAATTAGTATCATTAGTATCAAGAGTACATAATAGGAAGAGTATGACACTCTTCCTATTATGCCTAGCAGCGCGCGTCCAATGCGCAGCGCGAAATAGGCCTTTTATGTACGGTTTTGAGGGGGGGGGTACCCCCCCCTCAACTGAAGACCCCGTACTCAACTGAGGGGGGGGTACCCCCCCTCAGTTCAGCACATCAACAAAAGTCCTTGTCAGTGTCTTGAAATGAGGGGGGGGGTACCCCCCCCCCTCAAAACCGTACATAAACGGGCTATTTCGCGTTGCGCATTGGACGCACGCCCGTAGGCATAATAGGAAGAGTGTCATACTCTTCCTATTATGTACTCTTGTTAGTATCAAAATTAGTTTTTAATCTAAATCAGCTATGGTGGGAAGCAACTACATATGTCTGACAAATGTGAATAGAGAGTCATAACTATACGTTAAAAGACGATGAACACAATAAAAATTTGATAACAAACGTCTCTGTAAAATTTAATGAAATAACCGCTCAATCTATTTACATTTTAGTACCTGACATGCAAACTGCTTGGCTTAGTGAAGAGAAATTTTCAACAATTTTTTCTGACGGAAAATTGTATTTGTTTTTCTCTTTAATTGCGGCCGTTTGATTTTTATGTGTTCTATTTGCAATCAGTCAAATTCTTATAGGCCTAAATTTGTGTAACTTTAGGTAGGGTTTAGCCTGGGCTTAAGGTTTTCAGGGTAGTTTAGTTAGGTAGGCTGCGGCGTTACGCTTTGGCCCGACGTCGACAATTCGGTTTCAAGCCCGCTGAGTCTCTCTAGTAGCCTACGTTCTAGCATAAACTTGCAAATATACAAACTATAACACTAAAAGTAAAATAATACTAAAATAATAAAAAATAAAATAAATGGATATGGATATGTTAGCCATTGAAGTTGAAGAAGCCTGTGAGTATTGATTAGCTTGTACAGTCATTTGTACAGTAGCCTGTGATTATTGATTAGCTTGTACAGTCATTTGTACAGTAGTGTTTGCACAGTTTTTTGTGCATTTTCAGGTTGTAAAGTACTTGTTATTCATATTTAATATTCATTTTGTAATTGCAGGAAACCCGATCGATGTGTACATCAATTCAAGCCACGTCCTGTCCAGATTTCGGGCGGAGAGGTATTTGTACCTTGGTCCACACAATGTCCGATCAATTGAGGCGGGGTTTTGGTATGTGATGCTGATCCAGCATGGCCGTCAGGACTTGGCGCGTGAACTGCTCGGGAATCAGGTTCTGTTGGAGCAACCTTCCCGAATCAGACAGTGGGTGGCTGTGAACGGTGTCACGTTGGAATCCCAGTGGGTATTCCGGGCAGCCAGCGTATATTTTAACATTTTTCTTGATCAGCTGTTTATGGAAAATAGCCGGTTTCGTTTGGCTTTTTCCTGTTTTGCCGCTGCTCATAAGACCCAAGGGGTCAACTGCAAGTTTATTGCCTGCTCGGGTAATGGAGACGAGCTGATTTGGTCTTGCGGCCTTCGCGAGAAGCAAGCTGTCACTGCACGTTCTTTTCCGGGTTTCAACCTGTATGGGGAGGTTCTGGAGCTAGCTTGGCGTCACGTGGCAGGCGAACATTCGTCTCCACTATGGGGGGTGCCGCGATTGCTGGTTCAGTTCCCACCTAGCGACAAACCCATCAAAACGGTGCTGCTTTTGTCCGATAGCCAATGCCGCCAGCTAAAGGGAATCTACGGGGGTCATGTCCTTGCGATTTCGGGGGGAACCTATGATCAGTTAGCGGCTGAGGTGAATCGCCAACATCTACGACTTGGGGACTTTGCCGTTGTGGTGGTTAATTGCGGGGTTAATGTGGCCCGGCGACCGTTCATGGAACAACGTAGATCCTGGGTTCCCTTGGAAGAGCTACTGCTGGCTCATGTGGGGGCTAATCAGGGGGCCAAGGTCCTTGTAAGCACCGCCATCCCCCATCCTAACGCTCGGGGGATCACTGACCATTCGACGTGGGTGCAGTCGCGACTTCATAATACCCGTATCCTCTGTCATAACTGGTCTAGCCTTCCATCTCACCCTTTCGGCGACGAGCATGGCCAAATTAACGCCTCCATGTTTGACCGCGATCGGTTTCACCTGTGCCATAAAGGGATCCGGTGCATGTGGAAAGCCTGGGCGGAACTTATCCCTGAGCTGCGGCTTGTACCCTATTCTATCGGGCCCGAGCTTTACCCCAATTCTAGAAAGCGGGACTATCGTGGTCGCATTAGCCAGTAATTTGCCCGCGAATATTTGTTTCCACTTTCAGAACATTCATAATAAATTTATTGGCAACTCTTTTATTTGATTGAACAGTATTTTTAATTGTATAGTATTGAACTTTTATGCAGTTGCATTTTTTGTTCGTTGGCAGTGTCGAACTTTGTTCGATTTTAAGGATGTGAATACGAATTATGTTCACAGTCAACATAATTCGTAGTCACCCTTGATGCATGCAGGCTTGTTTTGTTCTATTTGATTGTTCTAAACGTGTGGCTATTTTTGGGCTTTGCTTCTTCTTTTGGAATGTTTTTGGGTGTGCTGATCGCATGTGAGCTTGTCTACGTGTTATTGCAGTAAAGGTTTGGTGTTGATTTGCACGCGTTCTATTGCTCTTGGTGTTGCCTACAAGTGAGCTTGCCCTATCAACCCACCTTTCTGTACAGTTGGTAACATTGTTGCTATTTAGGACAATAAATACAATAAACATAAACGGAATTCTCACACAACATAAACCCTGTCCCTTTAGGGGGTGCTTTTTTGTTCCTTCTAGAGAAGGAACTATTGTTTTGAAATTAACTGCTCATAGCGTTTAACGCTACTGAGCAGGCTGCATAGCCAGTATGTTTTACGTGTATTTTCAGCTTGGGAGCTGCATGCTAATTTTTGTCTGCGTATATGCAGAAAAATCAATAATCGATGTACACTGCTGTAACAATGTACTTTTTCAAAATCGGCACCGGGATGTTTCACCAGCAGTATATAAGAGCCATTAGAAAACAGTGTTTATCGCTTCTTGTTCTTAGAGCTCATTTGCTCAGCTCAGATCAAAAACTTAAAACTTTTCTCGAAAACTCGAACCTAAATAATGAGGTTAGCAGAATTGCAGGGATTACAAAATTGACATTCTTTATAAACAAAGATATAATCAAACAAAAGTTTTGCAAAGGTTAGTTCAAAATAAACTTTTTAAACAGTAGGACGCTATTTGATCAGTTTTTTTAATATAGTTTTCACAAAATTAGTCCTTCTTACTGTAGCATGCCATGTAATTATCCTAGCTGGCAACGTGAATAATTTTTTTTACTTCAAATAAACTCCATTTTGAGCAGCCAAATTGCTTTGCCAGTTATCAAGAAACTTCTTTTTTATAAGAAAGAAAGAAATTAGTATGTTTACTTCCTGTAAAAATAATAGCATACGTGATATGAGGACCCCCCAAAAATCGAGCGGCCGGGACAAGGGCCCTGAAAATTTTAGAGACGTAATAAAAATGGCATTTTTAATGAAAATTTTTTACAAAATTTTTTAAGTTTTAGGGCTTATTGGTCGATAAAAAAAGAGTATGCTGAAAAGTGACTTTTTCAGAGTAAACAGACAGAATGCACAACAAGAGTTTTTGTATCAAAACTGGCGTAGGTTCACTTAATAATTTTAGATTGCCACATAAGTTGAAGTCTTACCAAAGGTTATGAGCTTCTGCTCACTGGTGTCTGCTCTGGATTACAGTGCTTAGTGACAAGTCTCCTATAGACCAGACCGCAACTAAAACGGATCAGACTAAGGCGTGTGCCGTAAAGTGAGCCACCGTTAAACTTTTTCATCAAGTATGCAACAAACAAACTCACAGTAACACTAAAAGAAACATAAATAACCGTTTATTATAACAAAAATAAACAAACGAAGTCATTATAACATCTTTAAATTAACAAAAAACAATAATTAAACTAATTAAGTCACAATATGTACTGAAGTTAATCTAGTTGATTTAATTCGGTTAACATAGTTTGTGACAGGGGTAGATCTCTTGGAATTAAAAAGAGTGAGGCAATCAGGCAATTTGTGATATTGACACAGGCAAGTGTGTTAATCGAAACTGGCAGTCTAAATGTTGATTGGTGTACATGTAAAACAAGCTAAGTTTTCGGCAAAAGTATTCAGTAAGTATCAAGCATACACTTTTAAGTACATTGGCCGTAGGCTATCGTAAACCTGTTGGGTCAGCGAAAGGTTTATTTCTTAATTTGCATGTTTTCCATGAAAAGCCTATCCTGTTACAGGCATTGAAACTGCAAAATCTCAGCTTAAAGCTTTCGGCAGTCGGAATTTGAAAGGTAGATTAATTACTTAATTACCTAATAAACTTAAATCTTAAGATAAATTACTGAACTTCATGTTTGCTCATGCATAGTTGCAAATTTATCTTGCAAGCTCTGTTGCAAATAAGTTATGACAGTTTGAAAGAACACAATACCATCGTCGATTGCTAACATATCATGATTATTGAAGCATCAGAATTGACTGGCCGAGTTGTTAGTCTGTTAGGTTCGCAACCTAGAGAGGATGTCGTCGATTCCTAGTCGAGCGCTTTTTGTCAGACTTTTGCATTTTCAAACTACATTCTCAGAAACCACTAAAGCAGCAACACACTGATTTTACAAGGCATTTTAATAGTGACAGATGCATAGCTAAGGTAAAAGACGTGCAAAACACACTCCGCACATTGACACTTTAACGCTAGCACTGTGTTAAGATACCAGAATCAAAATTAAAGACCTGTTGGGCCGTGGCCCAACAGAAACAAGCAAAAGTTTACTGCAAAAGTAATCCAGTGAGTGAGAAGGGTGAACGTTTGACAACATTAGGCCTGTTGCTTAGTAAAAATTAATCGTGAACAAAAGTAACTTTCAACAATACCAGAGTGCATCATTGGAAGAACATGACATTCTGTCTGAATTATAGTTTTGTATTGTTTTGTTTAGAGAATCGTTTTAGTTAATCTAGTGGTGTCGGTGTGGCCACAGTTCGGTAAATGTAAAAAACCCAAAACTTCAAGTCAGTACGCATGAGTCCAAAATGAATAGGTTTTATGCTTTTTAGTTTTCTAAACTCATATTGTTGCTTTGGTGGCGGTGTAGCATTTAGCTTTGGGCAAAATTAGCAGTTTTTTTCAAAAGAAGGAGTCATTACTCATTATGTGCAGTTTGTTTGATTTAAGGGGGTAATGTCGTTTTCGTGGTTTTTGACATTTCAGTGTAATTTTTGCGCCCACAGAACTCAAGCTAAAAACGGACTACGGCTTCGAAAGCTTAACCACATTATCATAAGGAAAATATCCCCACCCGTTTTTTTTCCTTTTCTAAAAATAGTTTGTAGAGTCGGTGTTATGGGCTTTTAAAAATTTTAGAGAAAAGTCCAATTACGTGATTTTTGCACAAAAATGTCATTTTCTCAACGTAGAAACGACTTATCAACTATATCAAAAAAACGGGTGGGGATATTATGTCAGTGCATAACTGCAAAAATTAGTCAAAAAAACCGCTGATGGGGTGTATTCAAATGATTGCAGCAGTAAAATTGCAAAAGAAAATCTGCTTTTAAATATAAGTTTTTTAAAGCTAGAAGGTGTAAAAAAATTAAAAAAGACCGCTCTAGTTTTTGTTGATGTTAAGTGAGTGCAGTTGTTTTGTTTTTTTGTTTTGTTTTGTTTTTTCTACGCATAAAAAACAGTATTAGGTGCATTTTAAACACCGCAAATAATTGTGTTGTTGAGGGTTACGGCATTCTGATCTGGTACCGCTAATTCCAGGTTTGAGGCATTAGAAGGCGCAGGTATAATAAATTGTTGAAACATTGTGCTGACGTTGTTTAATCTTAACTTGCCACCGATTACCAAAATCTTGAAATGTAAAAGTTAGATAAAGAACGTTGCACTTGTCTCTTGAAGTATTAATTATTTAAAGCAGTTACGTTTTTTACTGCTGAGTATTTACTGATAACTAACCGCCTAAAAACAGTCATATACAAAGATTTTATACATTGGACATTAGACAAAAATACAAAACTGGGTTTTCAACAATTATTTACATACACAAAATTAATTTTACCTAAAATATTTTTGCACCTTTGTAATGTTTTGGAACGACCATCTCAGTAGTTATTAATGATTGCATTGACAGTTTGGTTTGCTTAGGATACAGCTGTTTTAAAGTTAAAAATAAAAGCAAAATAAATATGTTTGAACTTACGTTTTTAAACTTTTAACTCAACTTACACTTTTTTTGCCACTGACTATCCATTCAATTTCTCGCCGAGCCCAGATAGAAACCAATTGATCTACACTAAGACAAACTGAACATGTAACAAAATTTTAGACAGTTCCCATTTTTGTCAAACTCATTTGCATATGATTCATATCTGTCTTGATTGGGGAGGCAAATTCAAAAGTATAAACACAACGTACGTACGCAAAAACTGAAATCAACCAGACATTCACGCGATATGGGTAAGCACATTTAGTCACCAGTGATTTTAAAAATTGCTTAGTTTTTCATAATATTGGGACAGACACCTAAAATAATTGTGGCAGCAATTTAAGTGCTAAACCTGATAGTTTACATTAAGAAAGAAATAAACAGACGCATAGATATATAGTTATCGCACAAACTTTCCATTTCACAATTATTTCAAAGAAATAAGGTAAAAATTGGACAAAATTCTCTAGAAATTTCTATTAATATAATGGCGCAATTGTTATTTGTTACAAGTATAATGTTTAGTTTTTGCTACTTTTGCTTTCATATTAATGCAAAGGTTGACAGTTTTACATAACAAGCTCCAGTGGAGCCAAGATCCCTTCAATGAGTGACAAACAGAAAAATATAACAAAAAGTGATTCTAAAACAAGTGGGTTTTCAACAACGACCAATAAAAAAAAATCTCGACAAAATTATTGAAGTATAGAACGGCGTCTTCGTCAACAACTAATGATGACATAATAAAAAGAATATTTTGTTGAACTTGAGTAAAACTGATTAAAACAGTTTTACACTTGTACGTACGGCTTAACTAACTTTCAGTACGTTGCGAGTACTTCTGATTACGTTCAAATATTAAATAATCCCAGTTGTCAGGATGTATTGACGTGGTGCAAATTTGAAACAACCATAACCTTTCCACGGTTTAAATGCGTAACCTCGACCCCACTTAGCATCGACGTTTCAAATACGGGAATTAAATTGACAACCTTAAACCAAGGCAGTTGTCAGTCTGTATTACGGGAAGCACGCCTGCATTGTCGACGAACTTTTGCAACAAAATGCATAAAGGCAGTTTAAAGGCAGTCTTAGCTAAACGCCGTCTGGACTACATTTAACAAAACTAGCCTAAGACCATTGTTACAAAATCGGGTGCAAGATCGCTAAAAATGCAAGACCAACTCAAGACTGGATCTGAAAATTAATAAAAATTAAAAACTAATGAAATCATAAAATTTCAATAAAGCCATACTTTTCGGCACAGACGATGTGATGTTGACCTTTATTAACAGCATAATTGCTAAATAATTTTTTCTTGTTGCGCCGTAGCGCAACGGGTAAGTTCGTTTTAATAAAAATTGTGTCCTGTAAGCGCGAAGTACGATTTGTGTTACTTAACAGTGTCTGTCGTCTTGCCTTGACTGTGTCAGTAAATTGTCTCGCTGTTGCTGTCAGCATGTCCAGTACTGTGGACTGATTGTCTATGGTGTGTATGTATATGTGTGTATATGTGCGTCTACAGCCTGTCTGTCGTTTTCATCTGTATGCAGAGTGAATTATCAACCAACACTAAATTTTGCGAAGTGTTACGAAACTCAATGAGTTAGTGCTTCATAAGAAAATCACATAAAAATTGTTTTGGAAACAATTTTGAGCTTTCTACGTCAGGTCCAGCTCTTTTCCCGTTCCGAAAGAAAGATAATATATTCTAATTATACCTAAGCGTCTCACAATTATCTAACACCATCATGAACAAAATACCAACATTTAAGCTAACAGACATATCAAGCCACAACGTTACGTCTTACACATTTCAAAAACCACACTTTAACAAATTGGACTTATTTTACGCTGAACAACCGAAACTGCTGTAGTATACAGAAAACAGTTGCTTCCAGTTAATTAGCAGCAGGTTGCAACATTTTTTTGAAACGGCCCAAGCTATTCCGAACCTATTGCAGCTGAAATTCTTAGCGCCACACGCTGTTCGTGCGCCCTACGCCAGGCCGAAGTTTGAGCGAGCATGTCCAGCAAGCTGGATAAGAGCAAGCTCGCGAGCCCCTATTGTAGTTGGTTCTGTGATGATTCCAGAAAGCTGCACGTAGTTGTTGAATCTTGCACGTTTCTTCTATACAGCAAATTTGCCAATGAACGTGCATATTTGTAGAAGTGGCATTGTTGTTGTTATACACCCCATGTATACTTATTTGAGTTTTAGCAGTTGTCGTAGCAGCGTCGTCGGTGCAGTCTTAACAACAGTAGTAGGTGCAACAGTCGCATTTGTAGAAAAGCAGTCGTAGTAACAGTTTTAGTAACAGCAGTCGTTATAGCACCAGTCGTAGTAATAGCAGTTGTAGCAGCAGTCGTAGTGCCGCAGTTGTAGTAGAGCAGTCGTAGTAGCTCCAGTCGAGTAGATTGTAGTAGTTGCTGCATCTTTTGTTGTAGCAACAGTTGTAGTAGCGGTAGCTGTAGTAACCGCAGTCGTCATGGCAGCAGTAGTACTTGCAGTTATCGTAGTAGCAACTTTTCAACTTTTCAGTTTTGTTTCTCTGTCGAAGTGTCAAGATTTACAATAAAAAGCTATAAATCTATGCACAAACTCGATTTGTACTAGTTACTTCAAATACAAGCTGATACTTAGTCGGACAATAACAACTGTATTTTACTACCGTATCACTATTGTAATAAAGATTACCATTTTGCTCTTTGTTCCTATATTTCATCTTTGTCCAGTATTCGATTACTGGATATAAATGGTAGCAGAGCATGACTAGCAGAAGACGTGCTGTTCCTGCGTCAGATGAACCAACGGACAATCAGCCTGTCCCGGCTCATGTTTCTGATTCACAACTCGCTACACAAGATGTGCCAGATCAAAACAATAGATCACCAATCTCTGAGTCAACACATGCAGACCAATCCGCTGTGTCCATGCTTCAAATGGTCAAGATGATGATCGATTCGCAGGAACGTCGGGCGAAAGAGGACCGGAAATTCTACGATCGGCGCCTGCGCGAAGAAAGAGAACAAGATCGGAGTGAAAGGCGAGAAGAGTTCAAGGTAATGCTAGAACTATTACAACGTCCTGCCGCTGCACCCCAACCATCGAATCTGCGCCCGGATGGACACTTTCAAGGGGGTGGCGAAGGCAATGAAGTTGTTCTCCAAACCAGGTTACCAAAGTTACAGTTACCTACATTTGACGGCAGGCCAATTGAGTGGCCCAACTTCTGGGAATCTTTCAAAATTAATATTCATGATAAAACTAATTTAGCTGATAAAATCAAAATGGACTATTTGCACCAAACCCTCAAAGGCGCAGCTTACAATAAGATAAAAGGCTTAGGATTAGAGGGCTCAGAATATAAAAAGGCTATTGAAATTTTACAAGCGGAATACGGCGATTCAACTACAATTCAGAATGTTTACTGGGACAAGTTGCAAAACTCTTTTCAAGTCAAAAAAAATTTATCTAATTTGGAATCATTTATTGATGAAATTCGGGCAGCAGCTGCTTATTTGCAGCGTCATGGGGTTGTTCGAGCAGCTTTGGATCCACAGGTTAATTTACTCTTGAAAAAGTTGCCGAAATCAGTAGGCAAACAAATAACCACAATGCGAATTTTGGATAAAACTGACAATACACCCTGGACTATGGACAGTTTCATTACTGCACTGACAGCCTGCAAGCGTCTAAATCCTACAGTAAATGAGAGTACCAAAATTAGCACTACTGCTGTATCTTTAGACACCGATTCCACTGTGACAACTGCGCTGTTACAAAATAATGTAGGTAGGGAGCCTTTGACCAGTGTTTTAGCCAAGAGCCAACCAGCATATAGGACTCTATTTTGCATTTTTTGCAACAAGTCTGGTCATTATAGTAGCAACTGTAAGGCTGTGACCGATCTAAAGACACGACATGAAATAGCACGTCAAAATAAACACTGTTTCAAATGCCTTCGAACTGATCATGTCGCAAAAAATTGTCAAAGAAATAAGGAATGTTATCATTGTAAACTAGATTACACATAACTCTGCTTTGTGCCCCAAACGCGACTACCAAACGGCTCAGCATTTGGTATTCCCAGCTGATCCTGACGAGGGCAATATAAACACTCCTGTGCATGGTGAATCAGCTGAAGTTGCCGGCTCCGCTACTCAAATTCACCTGGCCGCTGGTGGAGAAAGTGACGGTATAGTGATGGCAATTATCCCTGTATTCGCAAAAAACACAACTGATACAGCACAAGCTACTGAAATTCAAGTCTACATGGACGGAGGGGCAAGGCACACATGCATTTCTTCCAAAGTAGCCAACAAGCTGAACTTGAAACCACTGCGAACAATAACTATTGAAACCGCTCGTTTCAATTCACAAAAAGTTGAAAAGATTACAGCAGACATTGTAGAACTTGTTTTAGAAGGACCTGAAGGCTACAGCCTAAAAATTCTAGCTTACTCAATTCCCAATCTAGCACCAAGTCTACCAATTTACCCTGTACGTTTCGATTCAACAACGTTCAACTTAATCCGACAACACAGACCTTTGAACGCACCCCCCCCTACACTGACAACGGTTCCAATCGATTTGTTTTTGGGCATGGACTACTGGTATCAAATTCTAGGCCCCAGGGCCGTTCAACAAGTTGTCCCAGTTGGTAATTCAATGGCAATCCACTATACCCCTTTGGGAGTTATTTTAGCTGGCAACTATTGTACAAAGAAAAGTAAAAACGGCGCCATCATTCAGTCAATGTTCGTCCACTCAAAAACGGATATAGAGAACCTCTGGCACCTCGACAGTATTGGCATAAGACCGGCTGACGATGCCAACGCTAGCAAGTTAGACGAAATTCAACAAAAGTTTCGTGACACAATTTCATTCGACAATGGCCGCTACTATGTTCGCTGGCCGTGGAAATCGAACAGACCGAATTTACCCCACAATTTTGCGACAGCCAAGTACCGGTTGAAAAAGACTGTTGAGAGTCTGGTTGTTTCCACAAAAAATCCTGGCAACTTGCAAGAATATGATCAAATAATACAGAACCAATTACAATGTGGAATTATCGAACAGGTTCGGTTTGGAAGTGCTGATGGTCCAACGGTACACTACATCTCCCATTTTCCGCACATACGGACGGACAGAGAAACTACAAAAGTCCGAATTGTTTATGATGCTAGCGCTAAAACTAAACCGTTGGGATTGTGCCTTAATGACTTAATACACACGGGCCCGAATCTGATGGAAGATTTGACAGGATTGCTGCTCCGCTTCCCTATACCACAGATTGTACTGCTGTCAGATATAGAAAAAGCCTTTTTACAGGTTGGGTTGCACGTAGAAGACAGAGATAGCACCAGATTTTTATGGTTACGGGACCCAAAAAATCCCACTATTCAAGACAATATTCAAGAATATCGATTCACCCGAATTCCATTTGGTATAACAGCGTCTCCGTATCTACTTGTCGCAACCATCAATTGCCATTTGGACCAGAATCCGGGGATCATTGCTGAAAAAATTAAAGGCAACGTCTATATGGATAATATTAGTTTCGGAGCACAATCGACAGCAGAGGCCCTTAATCTGCGGAGACTAGCAAAGGAGTTGTTCCAAAAAGCTGGTATGAATCTGCGCAGCTGGATTTCAAACGACCGCACCTTCAACAGCTCTATTCCAGAGGTTGATAAGGCAAAAGGAACAATAAAAATGCTAGGTTTGCCGTGGGAAATCAATACAGACACTATTCACGTCCGGAGTATTACGGATTGCAAAGATCCACCAACCAAACGAGTCCTTCTGCACCAAATAGCTAAAGTTTTTGATCCTCTGGGCCTGTTTAACCCAATTACCATTAGAAGAAAGATCTTGATGCAAAAGCTATGGAAAATAAGTTGCGATTGGGACGATCCAATTCCAACCAATTTGAAACAAGAATATGTAACCCTTCTACAACAGTTACACAACATTGGCAACACAGAGGTTCCACGACGAGTAGCTATGGACACTGCTACTAGCACACAGCTTCTTTGCTTTTGTGACGCCAGTTCCTCCGCATACGCCACGGCGGTTTATTTGAGACAACAATTCGACAAACCATTGCAAGTATCATGCAACTTAATTTTCTCCAAAGCAAGGGTAGTTCCAGTAAAGCCGTTTATGACAGTTCCTCGCCTGGAACTCCTTGCTGTTCTAATTGGTGCCAGAGCGCTTTTATTTGTAGAACAGCAGATGAGAATTCCGGTAAATGAGCGATATTTGTGGACCGATTCTCAAATTGCTCTCACTTGGATATCGTCAAACAAAAGTGTCGATCAATTTGTCAATCGGCGGGTTGAAGAAATAAGATCAATTCATGGTTTGAGGTTAGGCCATGTTTCTTCAGATAATAATCCTGCAGATATGGCGACTCGCGGTATCTCCTTAGCCAATCTTAAGTCCATCTGGTTCAAAGGACCGGATTGGGTAACGTTAGATACGAAACAGTGGCCGAATATCCCTATAAAAATATTGCCTGAACACAATATTCAACAACAACAAAAATGTGCTGAGACAACCATTAACTATGCGCAACAGGTAAAGGAGCACGAAGTTATTGGCCCATTTGGCATTTTTATCAAAAAACAAAATCTCGGAAAATTGTTACGACTAACAGCTTATTGTCAACGATTTATTGATCGATTACAGAGAAGACTCGTGCCTAATGCTGTATCTATACACCCAGATGAGCTAAAAGCTGCTAGAAGAATGTGGATTCTGCATGCGCAAGGCGCTTACAGCGCACAACTAGAGTTACTACGTAGTGGCCGTAGAGATAAAATCATTACGGATCTAGATCTGTTTGAGTGTGATGGTATCATTCGATGTGGAGGACGGCTTACAAACGCATCCTTGACTGAAGACACAAAGTTTCCCGTACTGCTGCCAAAAAACGACGATTTCACGAAATTGGTAATTGAAGAAGCTCACAGACGAGTTTTGCACTTAGGTGCACGTTCAACTCTTGCTCAAGTACGAAGGTGCTACTGGATACCTCACGGCTTGAGTCAAGTTCACAAAGTATTGAAGCACTGTTTTGTCTGCCAAAGGGCGGAAGGTGGACAGCTGAAACCCCCCAAGATGGCCCCTTTACCAAAAGAACGAGTTCAACCAGCTGAAGCCTTCAAATTCACAGGAATCGATTATGTGGGTCCTTTAACAGTTCGTTCAGTAAAAACCAAAGAATATGAAAAACGTTGGATTGCACTATTTACCTGTTTCACTTCCAGGGCGATTCATTTGGAATTAATTGAGGAGTGCAACGCTGAAGCCGCTGTGAACGCTGTGTCAAGATTTATTTCTCGCCGGGGGACGCCATCGGTTATTCTCTCGGATAATGCTGGACAGTTCAAGAAAGCCGCGAAGACCTTACAAGAGATCTGGAATGACAAAGTGTCGGACGACTTAACTGACAAGCTAACGAAATTTTATTGCTCAAAAGAAATAAGGTGGCGCAATATCCCTGAGCGATCACCTTGGGTAGGTGGCTTTTACGAACGGTTGATAGGTCTCGTTAAGCGATGCATTCGCAAAAGTTTATGGAGAGCGTGCGTTTCTGATGATAATCTTAGAACATTAATTGTTGAAATAGAAGGAGTACTTAATTGCCGCCCAATTGTCTCCTTGAAAACGGATTTAAATGACTTTAAAACTTTGTGTCCTGCCGATTTCATTGCACCTTCATCCTGCCTAACAATTCCCACAGCAGGTGTGACCAGTGACGATCCAGATTATGTACCTACATCAACTAAAGATCAGCTCTTTTTGCACTGGAAGCGGTCTAAACGTAAATTAGAGCAATTCTGGGGTCAGTGGCAAAGTCAGTATTTACAAGAATTGCGTGAAACTATGAACACTCAGTTTAAATCAAAGCGTGGTGAAAAAGACTCGGAACCCCAACTTGGTGAAGTCTACCTGATTAAAGACAAAACCCCTAGAATGACTTGGAAGTTAGGCCGTATTTTTAGAGTACTGCCTTCGGTTGACAAACAAGCCCGATTTGTGGAATTAACCCTTGCAAATGGCATGACCACAAAAAGAGGGGTTCGTGATTTAGTGCCTTTGGAAACCTCCTATGGGCCCGGGGGAGAATGTCAAGATTTACAATAAAAAGCTATAAATCTATGCACAAACTCGATTTGTACTAGTTACTTCAAATACAAGCTGATACTTAGTCGGACAATAACAACTGTATTTTACTACCGTATCACTATTGTAATAAAGATTACCATTTTGCTCTTTGTTCCTATATTTCATCTTTGTCCAGTATTCGATTACTGGATACGAAGTAGGTCAGCGCCGTGATTCATCATTGTTGCCATCCCTTTATGACTTTGATATTCCCTCAACTGTACGCTTTATTCATTGATGTGACTTCTTATTCAAACCAACTCCTGCGACTTTTTGATATTGTGCCTTTTTCAGCCTAATCTTACTCTTTTTCCGATAAAGTAGCTCCTCAGTAGGTATGTATCGTAGTTTGTCGGTAGTTTTTGTTCCACACCTTACACATTTTTAGTTCCCTTAGTTTCCATACCGGCGTTATGGATTGCTACAGCACTCCTAGTCACCGTTGCGTTGTCTCCAGTGCGCGGCTTCTGGCTGCCAAATTGCTGACCTATTCATGAGGTCTAGTTGTATATAGTTGTGGAAAACGGTGGTAGACTCAATGGTAGTGGCCAGTGGCGCAAGCAGCAGCAGTAGCAGTGGCAGATTTGGCAGTAGCTGTGAGTGACTGTGACACTCAACTAACGATCATGCTCGCAGCATCCACATCTTCACTCCATCCTTACACCTAATCCAAGTAGTGCTGCAATTCTTGTGAAGTTATTCTTGTACAGAGATCTTGGATGTAACATAACTTATAATTTATCTGATATACACTTCCATTTAAAAAAAAACTAGGCCTGACAACAATACGAAACCAATCATTTCACAGGAGTTTCGACATTAATTTTACATTGAGACCAAAAACCAAGTAAAATTCTTTTCACTAGTGCATGTTTGACAAACAGTGAAGTTGAAAGTATAACTCATGTCTCATACCCTATTTCCAAAAAGCTGCTAATTGTAATAATTCGCTCTGCATATTGTTTAACTACGGGTACATAACTTTTGCGTAAATCCTGAGTTTCGAATTTAAACTGATCTAAAGTTAAACTTATCAACAATCTGGAAATTGTAGTGCCACTCCAATTCAATGTGCGCAAGATTGCGGTGCATGTCAAAACGGTTTATCTATACATTCTGGAAACCGCTTTTTCAATATCGCTTGTCTTTCGCATTTAAATTTGTTTCAACTTCTTCTAATTGCACCGGCAGTCGTAGTGCCTCCAGAATGGCCATAGATTAACTGTAAATATAACTTTTAACAGCTTAAGTTTTCGAGAATTATCAACAATTCACACTTGAAGCACAACAGAACCAAAAACATATTTTCGAAATAATTAAACCTGTTCTTTAACAGCTGACGTGGTCATTAACTGATTTTGCAGATTAAAATATATTTAAAATAAAAAATGATTAAGCAGATTCAGCATTAAAATTGTAATCGAACAAATAGTTCGAATGATTAGTATATAAGAGCATGCAGATTATTTGAATTAAGTTTCTGTTAATATAAAAATCTTTTACTTATTAAACTATCAAATTTACTATTAAACTTTTATGTATGCGCTCATTTGTCGTTGTGTCTCGTTAAAAAATGTCCTATAAAGCTCAGATTTAAAAAGGAACTTTATAACTTATCCATTCCGAAAATAATCGCAGTAGTTGTATATAGTGAGTCACACCATCCTCCACCACTTCGCAGGCCAAATCTCCTGCAACATTAAATGATTACATTTTGCACCAAGCTTTTACTTGTCGCAAAAAAATCCTTTCCAAGCTGACTTTTCACGTTAATCATACATACTAACCAACATGCAGGGCTCACGTCAACTCTGCGCACATGTTTTTTCAAAAAAATAGTTCCTTTGCTAGAAGGAGCAGAAATAAGAATAAGCAATCTAGAATAACAATTTTCTCAAAAACTCAAACTCGAAATGTAAAGATCAGAAAATTTATATTCTGTAGGTATGGATTGAGCTATGTTTAAACAAAAGTTTTGACAAGCTTTGTGAAAACTGATTTTTTTGCAGCAGAACACCATTTGATGTTTTTTACTTTTCAATTATAGTTTTCAGAAAATTGTTTTTCTTACTGTAGTATTCAAATGTCATGTTATTACGTATAACTGATGACAACGGAAACAATTTTTTGTGTTTTCGAATATACTCTGTTCGAAAACCCAAATTGTTTTGCCATTTCTTGTCGAGAAACTCATTCTTATTACTTAGAAAGTTCACAATAGTATCTTTACTTCCTGTACAAATAACAGCATACATGTATGAGGGAGATGGGGGACCCCTCAAACATCGAAGGGCCAGGGAGTCTCAAAAATTTTACAAAAAATTAGTGAGAACAACTTTTTTGGGGTAAAAAACTTGCGAAGTGTTACGAAACTCAATGGGTGGATTTCACAAAGGTGGTTTTACTAAACGATGGTTTTACGTACGTTTTTACATGATTTGCACATAGTTTCATTACGAAATATCGCCTCACTCGTTACGAATTTCCTAGATTTTCTTAAACCATGGTTTTAGCTTAGTTGAAATTTCAGCAAAATAGAGACCTGCTATGCTGCAGGTTTGAAATTTCAACTGAGCTAAAACCATGGTTTAAGAAAATCTGCTAAATTGGTAACGAATCAGGCGATATTTCGTAATGAAATTATGTGCAAATCATATAAAAACGTGCGTAAAACCATGGTTTAGTTAAACCACCTTTGTGAAATCCACTCAATGAGTTGGTGCTTCATAACAAAGTTACATGGAAGGCTCCATCGAGTTTTGAAATCAATTCTTGACCTTTCTACGCTCAGATCAAAGTTAAGTATGTGTTCTTATCAGCTTAATTTCTGGTACAAGAGTCACTTGCTCATTGAAATTAAACTGATTTTTATGCAGATGCATACAGCATTGAAGCTCCAGCTTTGCTGGACCCTGTCTCTTCGGTATCGCAGTACCGTCAGGTCCGGCTCTCTTCCAGCTCCGAAAGAGAGTGAAGATATTCTAATTATAAGCGTCTCACGAATATTTAGCACCATCATGAACAAATTACCAACATTTAAGCTAACAGGTATAACAAGTAGACTCCTAAAAAGAGTAAAATTCCATGTCCCGACGTTTTGGAGATTTGAACTTAAAACAACGCAGAAAGTGACAATTTTTGCCTACATTTGATCATTTTTTTTGGCAAAATTGGGATATTTTTATTATTTTTTCCGGTTTTTGCTCAATTTTGAAGCACTTTGCAGAAGTCTGGGGCAAATTTTAATTTTGTAAGCAACTTTTTTAACACAAAAGCTTGTCTCGTTGGGTTAAATCTGACGTGGAACGTCCCGAAATCTCCGACTTAAATTTTGTTAAAACCCAGATCCTGGAAAAAAATTTTATCGAAACGCGAATCATTGTAGGAGTGACAATCGATCCACCTACTTACGGTTTATCAGACAACTGCACTAACCACTGCATGCCTCAACTTACAAAAACGTTGTGTTTATCTCAGCCACAGTTACAAGAAATGGCATTAGCTTGAAATTTTCAAATTTCTGCTTCAAATTAAAATAAACTTTCTTTTTTGTTAATACGTCCAAAATCCTAATACTATCAATAAGTTCTGCAACATATACATACCACTGAGAGTCCATTTACCATTTTTTCTGAAGTTTCAAATGTCATCTTATATTAAACGCTGATTGGCTGTGGCTAAGTGCCAATAGCCAATCAGACAGCTGCTAGACAAAAGAAAGTTTGCAGCCAAGGGGGGTTATGTGTAGCAAAAATACGTAATTCAAAACGACAGGGGGGAAGCTTTTAATATTGTCGAATGTTTTAGTTTTTTAACGGTTGATAAACTTTAGCTTGCTTCGGATATAGTTTATCTCTATGTAGCCTATTCATGGTGGTCATGTCTCCTACGGTTGCAACACGCTTGCTCCTATAAGCTAGCGCTGTGATAAACATATGGCGATTGCATTCGTACAGATTAGCCTTGCACCCATTTCATGCGAAGTTATGATTCTAATAATTCCGCGTCACAGCGTCCCGTCTTACACATCTAAAATACCACTCTTTTGCAGTTTGTACTTATTTTACGCTGCACAACAGGTATTACTGTTAAATTGATAAGGCTACGAATGATCTTTACTGAAGGAGCTTGACTTCGAGCAAGTTGATCCAATAGTCATTCATAAAAAAATCAAAACTGTATAGCTTTTGCAAACAACCCGAACGGCGCATATAGAAAGCAAACAATACATTGATCGAGAAGCCATTCTGTCAAATAAGTTTAACTGATTTACTGACCTACTACTAAAATGCAAGCAGATATTCTGGCGAAAGCATTACATAAATTAAAAATTGTAGTTGCGTTCAAAAATTAGATTTCGTAACATAAGCGAGTAAGTGGGAGTGATGAAGTTTGTTGTAGCCACTCATGTTACAAACTAGTGAGACTCGAACTGTCATTCACTGTATAGTCACAGTAAAAGTCAGCAGTTGCTGTTACTGTTTGTTGTGCAGCAGTTTAAAAAAATTCAACAGCTGTAGTATACAGAAAACAGTTGTTTCCAATTAATTAGCAGCAAGCTGCAACATATTATGATTTCATTTTCATTTTCATACACCAAGCTTTGACTTGTTACAAAAAATCCTATCCAAGCTGACTTTAAATGTTCATCATATATGCTAACTAACATGCAGGGCTCACTTCAATTTTGCGCAGATGTGATTTAAAAACAACCGTTTTTTTGCTAGAAGGAACAGAAATAAGACTACGCAATCTGGATTAATAATTTTCTCAAAAACTCTAACTCGAAATGTAAACATTAGAAAATTAATACTCTGTAGATATGGATTGAGCTATATTTAAACAAAAGTTTTGACAAGCTTTGTTTAAAATGAATTTTTTACACTAAGACACTATTTGATGTTTTTACTTTTTAATTATAGTTTTCAGAAAAATAGTTTTCTTACTGTAGTATTCAAATGTCATGTTATTACATATCCCTGATGACAACGGAAACAATTTTTTTTTCAAATATACTCAGTTCGAAAAGCCAAATTGCTTTGACATTTCTTGTCGAAAAATTTATCCTTATTACTTAAAAAGTTCACAATAATAGCCTTACTTGCTGTATAAATAATAGCATACAGGTATGAACGGAATGGGGGGAGCTCTCATAATCGGGGGGCCGGGGGTCTCGAAAATTTTACAAAAATTTAGTGAGAACAATTTTTTTGGGATAAACTCATCTGTTTACGTTATATTACAGGGGGCAGAAGATGTGATCTGGAACCGCCGGTTCCAAGTTTGGGGCGTTTGAATGCGTAAGTTTAATATTGACAAAATTATGTATATTATTTGTCGATACATTGTGCTGGCGTTGGTGAATGCTGACTTGGCCGCCGATTACAAACTCTCATATTGTATAAGATAAAAAATAAATAAAGAGCTTGTCTTGTCTTGTAAACTATAATCAGTTAAAGCAGTTACGTATTTTTCTGCCGAGTATCTGTTAATCAATAATTTTACAACTATTAGACAAGACAATTGGACAATTAGACAATTGGACATTAGACAAGAATACAGAACGGGGTTTTTAAACACTGATTAACACACATCCGGCTTGCACCCCCGCATTTGGAGAAGGCTCCAAATGATCGATGATACTCCTTCGCAATACACTTTTGTGTCTTCTTATTTTGACTATATATTTTAATTTTATTTTCACGTACTTTCTACGACTATTATGGACTTTACGTTTCGTTAATTTGTTGTATCAAATGACAAAAAGAGTTAATTGCAAACTATGACTCAATTTCTGACCTATTGTGCGATCTATATAGTTTTTTTCTGTGAACCTTAAGCTGTGGGGCACAGTTATTTGGGGAGGGAGTGATGACTACAAATACTGCGTATTTGACGCCGTCGAGGCTGTTCCGATTAGCCAGCGGCGTGGAAAAGGCCGCCCGATTAAACTTAGATGCCATTATGATTGTAATTAGCACTATTGATTATTTTAAAATGTCGTATGTTAACTGTAATTGTCTGTAATTGTTGTTATAATAGTTTTTTAGATAGCTAGTTGTTTTTTTATCAATTAATGAAACAGCAGCAGTTAGTTTTCTATTTTACTTTAAAACGCTTAACGACATTACAGACGGATAACAGTTTTAGGTGATTATATTGGCACAGTCAGTCTTAATAGGGACTTTCTGCTACGCTTATTGTACTTGGCTGACTGGACAATATTTGACAGTTAGTGACATTTTCTAGAAGGTTTTCCAGTCCTTGCAGGAGGCCAATAAATAGCTCGCAATGTTCTGGGACTGTTACGGTATTTAAGTTCGCACCAACAACGTTTAGTCATGACACGTTCACAACTCGTTAAACTCATACGTTTATATATGTTTTTATGATTCCGTAATATACGGGTTTATTTAGTCAGAGTAAAAAATATGTAGTAAATTTGTATCAAATATGATTCAGAATTACTATTATGTCACGTTAAATTAGTCGATTATGCAAAATACTGTTAATAAAACTAAAGTTAATTTGAAACTAAATGAAAAAGTAACATTTTCTTTATTGAACTTTCGTCGTGCATTTGAAAGTCGAGCAAAAAAAAGTCCAGTACGCCTGTACTTTTGGTAGACTGAAAAAATCTAGCCAACAAGAATTTCAGAAATGTTACCACACTTGCAGTTGTGAAACCACAAGCACTAATTTCTGGCAGTATGTTATGGAATTTCCTCAGGTCTTTTTCAAATTAGAATTTTGCATAGGTATCGGATTGAATTTACTCAGATAAATTCTACTTTGACACATAACGGTACTGTATAGCTTACATTCTTATGCTAAAAAGCACTTACACTATTGTATATAGAAGTACTTAGAACTTTTGTATTGCATTTCAACATGAAATTTCGAACATAAAAAGTTTTGGAATACATATTCGAAAGTTTCACAAAAGCATTCATTTGCAGTAGGCCATTTCTAGTTTCGCTGAATCTAGTTTGGTACTGTCTACGCAATTTTCTACATTACACTGTTGTTGTAACATTTTCGCACTGCGATGAAAGTTTAGCATCACACCGTTTGAAAGCTGTACTGTCACTCCAGTTTTTTCAATTTTATTCTACTTTTTTTATTTATAAAATTTTGGTCGTTAAAACTTTATCGTTCTGTATTACATCATATTTGTCCTGTACAATAGTAATTTTCTGCTATTAGCAAAGTTTTATTCATACTTACAGCCGTATGTAGTTTCAGTCGACATTACTCATAAATAGCCATGAACTAACATAGTCTACATCATGGGTGGTTTTATAATCTTGCCGTCTGAACGGACATACGGCTGTAATCATGAATCGATCTATATGTAGTTAGTCAGACTACAAATATTAATTTTTTGTAGCCACAAGTATTTCAGATAAAAACGCAAGACATTAAAAATGGCTGGCATAATTTACCGTGGGGCTAAATATTACCTCGTGATATTCAATCTTATATTTGTGGTAGGTTTAAGAATGTCAATTTAGTTGAATTAAAATTTAGAATTTAAATTTAAAAAGTTTAAGTTATGTTTATAGCTAATTATTTAGCTTTTACTAGAATTGTTCATTTAATACTTTAGCTACATAGCTAATCCGAATATTAAATATGTTGGTACATATGCTGATCAAGTATTTTTAATTTTATTATAAAACTGATTACTTAATTGTTACGTTATTGAAAATTAAATTATTCACACTATTGTTCTAGCAACACAATGGACCATAATTAATTGGTTACTGAATCAGCCTCATTACTCAAATCAAGTATCAAATCAATCAAATCAAATCGAATCAATCAAGTCAAGTGTATTGTAAACTATGTACCTAATTACTAGAAACTAGAAATTTTTACCAAGTACATTAAACATTAAATTAACTACACCATTTTAGCAACCATATATCTAAACGGTATTTGCTATAAAATAATTAACGGCTAATTATACTTAATCAGTTCATTAAATAATGTATCTTTAAAGCATTTTAATAAATCTGAAGATCTTATTTAAAATCTCATGCAACTTATACTGGCACTTTTAAATATTTTAATAATCAATTAATTAATTATTAATTATTTTAGTTGTTTGGCTTGGTGCTGATAGCGGTTGGCGGGGTCGCGAAGGCCAAGTTTGGTCGCTATTCCTTTTTCGGGCCCCCCTACTTGACGGATGTGCCCACTTTCCTGATTATTCTGGGAGTGGTCATCTTCGTGCTGTGTTTTCTGGGCGCTATTGGATCGTGGCGGGAATGCCACAAGACTCTAATGGCGGTATAGTATAGTATTGTATTTATATAAGATGCTAGGATTTGTGGCCTGTTGCCTAACTCATACAAGTCATACAAGTCATACAAATGTAACAATTGTAAGCGCAAAATCAGGTGATTTGTAATGATTTTTTGCATTGGTAACGAATCATCTGATTTGCACTTAAAATTGTCACAATTGTAAGACTTGTAAAGTTGAGCAACAGGCCCCTGATTGTCTGATTTTTAATAATTGTCACGCCTTATACGGGTATGTAGCTTGTCGATTAGAGTAGGGTGCTTACTAATTTTGGTTTGTTAATGGACCGGTAGGTCAAAAATGACAAGAGCATCTGTCTGCGCTAGAACACACAAGCACTTGAATTCAGACAACACTTGCTTCAGGCTCTGAGCCAATCAGATTTGAGCATCGTCATGTGACTTGAGGGCTTCATTTTTCAAAATTTGTTGTACTTTTTTGTTGAAACCTAAGACTAAGCCTCAGCTAGGTATAGACTAAACCCCAGCTAAACTATGAGCCTAAGCCTAAGCTTGGGCCTAAACCTAAGCCTTGCTTGAGCCAACAAAAGTTTGAGGCAAGTGTCTGCATATAGACAAAAGTCTAGAACACATGCAGGCTCGAGAAAGTCTTAGGACCTATTCCTTTACCTGGATTTATTTTAGTCCAAGGTTTTGGAATGACAAATCGGGTTAAACGGGCTAAATGAATTAAAATAAGTCCGCGGCTTAATTTTAATCTGACCCCATTCCAAAACTACCACTGGACTAAACGGCATTAACATGCACACTGAACATTAGCGTGCATAGTCAAGTCCGTTTAGTCTGATTAAAAAGCAGCGCGCTAAATGCTGAGTCCGCTTAATCCGGAGGATTTGGAATGGCGATTTTCAGCATAATTTTTAAACCGTTTAGTCTGATTATAATTAACCTTTTAATCCGGTAAAGGAATAGGGCCTTACTCTTCTCCTATAGAGTTAGTGTGAGACACTATTATGTTGTGTACCTTTAAAAAGACAAACAGGAAATTCAAAAGCACCGTTTGAAAGTTTTTGTTTGTTTTTATTTTAGTACGCTATTTGCTTGATTATTATTGTGGTCTGCGAAATATCAGCCGGTATTGCCGCTCATGTTTATAGAACCAAGGTATATTGGCCGATGCACGCTCAACATATAGTCAATTTGATTACGAAAAAATACAAATTTTATAAAAGAACTTATATACTTAAAATTCAAGTTATTAATATGCTCATCCAATTTTACGCAATGTTTTGTACAAATTTTACTCTTAAAAAACAAACTGTAATATAATAGCATGTAACAAAATGTAACAAAATGTAATAAATAAAAATAATAAAAAATAGCTGGGATTCACAAACGATACTTAATCCAATCTAAAGCTCGGGTCATACAGATCCTTATCTTTGTCCCTATCGATTTAAGCAAGAGTACATAATAGCTTCTCACTCTATATAGAAGAAGAGTGAGACACTCTCCAGCCTGCCTGTGTTATAGCACAGGCAGATGCGCTGGTCGTTTTCAGGCTACATGTTGACATTCTATGCAACATGTGACTGGCCAATCAGAAGCGAGCTTCTATTCTTTGATTGGCCGACGCCTGTGCACGTGCTCCAATCATAAAACGGGATAGGGATAAAGGCTAATAACTCATTATTTATTCATAGTCTGCTTGTAAAAACATTAAAAAAGGTTTGCAAATACCTTTGGGGATATTTTGGCAAACTTTTAGCGAACTTGATTGAGAAACTTTGAAGAAATTCAGAAATGTTTATATCTCAAAAGTTTCTCAATCAACTTCGCTGAAAGTTTGCCAAAATATCCCTAGAGGTATTTGCAAACCTTTTTTAATGTTTTTGCAAGCAGACTATGAATAAATAATGAGTTATTAAGCTTTTAACTCTATCTTAATGCTTATCAACGCATCAGCGATTATATACTAAAGTGTGTTACGCATGGAATCTACGCGCTGATTGGCCAGTCACATGTTGCATAGAATGTCAACATGTAGCCTGAAAACGACCAGCGCATCTGCCTGTGCTAGAACACAGGCAGGCTGGAGAGTGTCTCACTCTTCTTCTATATAGAGTGAGACGCTATTATGTACTCTTAATTTAAGCGATTTCAGAAAGAATGTATGGCCAAATATTCCTATTTTCTGCATGACGATAGTGGAACTCACTTCTAGACCGTCTAAAAATAATCAGCTCAAACGCACTTGTTAATTTTTCACAGCAGCTGACCGAAATTTGTCCCTGTCCCCGTGTCCTTAAGGACAAGTATGAACCGTGCTTAAGTCGCAAGAATTTTTTAGATCCAGAATTATGTACACAACAGAGCTCGCTTGACGCTGTCGGAAGCTGACGCTTTAACCGAGTGGGACAAGCTACAAGAAAAGGTTCTGCTACTTCTACTTCACTTCGTTTTCTAAGTTGGTACGCAAGTACATCGAAAAATCTACTTCATAAGTCACTGGGTTTCTAAGGGTCAATTCCTAAAATGGATTAAACGGATTGGATTAAAATTTGTTTTACCATTAACTCATGACAAAGTTTATGCATTCATACAAAATTTGCCATAGCAATTATTTGTTGCACCAAATTTTTTAAGTCTTCCTCAACATTGAGATAAGTTATTAGGCAAACAAATTTTAATTTAATCCGTTTAATCTATCTTAGGAATTGGCCCTAAGACATAAACTAAACAAAGCAGGAAAGTTCACTCCGTTCCGTATAGTTAAGAAAAAAGATGAAATCCGGTACGACGGTCATTTATACCGTAATCTTGAGTTTAACATCGAGTACTGTGGATACAAAAGTAGGCGAAGCAAAGCAGTGATTGGTTTAGAACAGCTGCCTCAATCAGCCAATCAAATTGTCGAACTATGTCACATGTGATTTATCAATCAATTTATCTAGACCACTCCGTTTTAGTATCTTCAAAATATGCTCACAGAAGACTGTAAGACTGTAAGCATAGATGCACATAGGCGGGGTGGGTACTGGGTAACTAATGTATCCAGATCCACCCCCCTCCTCTCAGACAGCAGACACCCCCTTCACCCCCTCCGTAGTTCCGTACCACCTCTAATGGCCGTAAATGTGCATTCGAATCAAAGAATCGATTTTTGCAAAAAATTTCCGGCTGAGGCCAAAAAAGCGCCCATAAATCGAGTTAAAAATCGACACAATGTGAAATTTCCACGACTATCACTTGAAAAAAAACCAGGACCACCGCCCTCCTCCGCCGGAGGTCGGATACTCCCCATATCCATTCTTTCCTTGTATCTCTGGGTGCAAATATGAATCGAGCCTCTGTCATTTCAGTTTCACTGCTGTGGACCTGAAAACTATACTGAATGGCATCTAAACGCTGATATGAATCAAACAAATTCTGTTCCTGACTCTTGTTGCATCAAAATCAGTGATGGTTGTGGCAAAGGAATGATCACTGCGAAGGTAATTTTCTTTTTGACAACTGTTGGGACCCTAATAAGTAAAAAGATAAACCTAGCAATTCGTGTTTAGCTTTGTGTAGGTACAGTTCAGTATTTAACATGCATATACGTTTTTGACATATAGGTATCTTTTATATTTATTTTTGACCTTATATTTTTGACATGACTGTATATCAAAATTATACATATACGTTTTTGGAATACAAGTAGTAACAAGATCCTATACGTTTTTAACATACAGTATATACAACCCTAGAATAGGAAAATTTAGCAC